>CAUYTI010129899.1:0-44616 GCA_963575145.1 Galago senegalensis
GGTAATGACTCCCCTGAATGACTAGACCAAACCTCTAACCCCTCCACTCTCCCACCCCTGCCAAGGGAGGTAATGACTCCCCTGAATGACTAGACCAAACCTCTAACCCCTCCACTCTCCCACCCCTGCCAAGGGAGGTAATGACTCCCCTGAATGACTAGACCAAACCTCTAACTCCTCCACTCTCCCACCCCTGCAATCTAGGGAGACCAAGACAAGTGTCCTGGAGGAATCATTTGAAAGAAAGATCCCTTTGTTGAGTTTGATGGCCATGCTTGCTGAATTTATTTATTCTTTCATTCTTGAAACATTTATTCTTTAGACACACAGTTTTGAGCCCCTGATACATACTAGGTAATTGGCTAATGCTGGGAGAATATAAAACCAATGAAGAGGAATGGTGGGCCTTTCCCCCAAGGAATGCACAGCCAAATGGGGGAAATTTATGTAAACAAGCAGTAAAAAACAGGGTAGTAAGCCATGTGTAGTAGAAGTGAGTACAGTGTCGTGAGAGAAGCTGAGAAACCATTAGCGGAATCCTAAAATAGGTGATAGAGAAAACCTGAAAGATGGGGAGGCGGGGGAAGGCAAGGCCACTGCAGGTGAAGAGAACTGTGGGTGCAAAGGTGTGAATGTGTTCGGGGTCACAGTGAGTTCTTAGAGTATCAAGTTCAGCGTGATGTGGATGTAGAATACGGGCTGGGTAAATTGGACTGGACTAAGGAGTGGCAGGAATAGACCAAGAGCAGGTGGAAAGGACAGCCCGTAGCGTGACTAGATGTCACCCCCCTACCTCACCATTCCTGCAGTCGGTGGGTGTTCCTTTCTTTTCCTTTTGTCTACTCGAGTTTTCTTGATGTAATTGAGTCTGTGAATTTTTAATGCACATTGTTGCTAATAATTATCTTTGACCTAATTTTCCTTCCTGCACTTCAAGGCAGTTAGGAAATTCACAAGAAACCTCTCTCTATTGGGTTGAGTAAAGCCAATTCCATTCACTTTTTTTTTTTTTTTTGGACTTTGGTTTAATTAAAAAAACTAATGCAAAAACATAGTTTTTGTAAAATGCAAATGTGCTCTTTCCAGGGTATTATTACTCTTTGGACTTTGCAGTTTTATTCTTAACTCCAGTGCTCAAGGTCTGCTCAAAGAGATGTCAGGAAGCTTCATCGAATGAATCAGGGAAGGGAAAGACACCCTCTCGGCTGTGTGCGAGGTGCTCGAATGTGGGATTTTTCCTGAATATTCCCAGCATCTCTGAAAGGTAGCTGTTACTTTCCCCAGTTTGCAGGTAACTAAATCCAGGCCCAAGGAGGTTTATGCAATTTTTTCAAGATCACATAGCTGGGAAAGGGTAAAGCTGAAGTTTGGACCCATGTCAGTTTGAACTCAGAGTTCAGGAGCTCTTGGTTAAATCCTGTAACTCCCCTTCCTTTGTCCAACAAAAGCTGATGCACTTTTTTTTTTTTTTTTGCCATTTTTGGCCAGGGCTGGATTTGAACCTGCCACCTCCGGCATATGGGGCCAGTGCCCTACCCCTTTGAGCCACAGGTGCCACTCCTGATGTACTTTCAAGTAATTTGCTACTGTCCAAAGCTCATCTAATCTTGATCAAAAAATTGCCCAACAATCACAATGACGACAAAAGCATGCCCCTGGTTACTGGGACATATTTCGCTTTGCTTTTCACAGAAGGTCACCCCAAACCACCTTCATTTTAGATCCTCCCAATCCTCTTCAAGGATAGCAGGGCTATTATTAGTATCTTTACAGAGGAGGAATCTACCAAAATAGAAAAAAAAAATCTTTAATTTGATTTTTTTGAAATAGTTGGATAATTTCTGTGGTCATAGGATTTGAAGAAGGTAGCATACTTAAAGTATAGCAAATAATGGACAGCAGAAGCTTAGGGAGGAAACTTAGGAGCTGTGTGACTTTAGGTAGTCATCAACCTCTCTGATCCTAAAATTCCACATGTTGTAAAGGGGGTATAAAAATAGTTAATACTTTGAGTTGTACCATATTTAAACAAACTTACTTAAAAGACTGGCAAGGAATATATAGCAAACTTTGGACCAGAGAAGGAGCAACACCTCTGGGGATTTCTTTCACAGGGTTAACCACAGGCATCCGTCTAGGGCCACCTTACCTGAGGTGTCACAGAGGGTAACTCAGGAATCTGGACTTTGTACTCCACCTGACAGTAATGAAGTGGCAGTCCCCTCATTCCTCTGTTGGATCAGTGACCAAAAAAGCCAGCTAAAACGAAAGATCTAAACACAATTTAAAGTCTTATAATGTAAAAATTTCCAGAGTTCAATTAAAAATCAGCCATCATCCCAAGAACCAGGAAAATTTCAAACTAGATGAAAATAGAAAATATATGCCAACAACATGATGATGAGATGACAGAGATGTCAAAATTATCTGAGAATGATTTAAAAGCAGTCAAGATAAAATATGCCACAACAAACAATTAGAAACACTCTTGAAAATTTCAAGTAAAAAGACAGAGCTTCTCAACAAATGAAAAAAAAAAGAAAACTTACAGCAAATACACAAATATGTAAAAGATATAAAGATGAACCATATGAGGATGAACCAAATAACTTTTTGGAAATTTAAGGAGTGAAAAAAATATAATAAAGATATTATAAAAAGCTCAGTGGACAAGTTCAGTGGCAGAATTAAACGGGCAGAAGTAAAACTTGGTGACCTGGAAAATAAAACCACACCACCATTAATGGAAGAGACCATCCTTTCTCCATGGTGTGTTCTTGGTGCCTTTGTAAAAAATAGATTAGCTGTAAATATGTGAATTTATTTCTGAGCTCCCTTTTCTGTTTCATTGATCTATGTGTTTGTTTTTATGTCAAGACTATCCTATTTTGGTTATTATAGCTTTGTAGTATATTTTGAAGTCAGACAAAGCCCTCCGCTTTGTTTTTTTTCTAAGATTACATTGGCCATTCAAGGTCTTTTCTTGTTCCGTACAGACTTTAGGGTTGTTTTTATCTTTCTGTGAGGAATTTCTTTGGTAATTTGGTAGGAATTGCAGTGACTATGTAAATCACTTTGGATAGGATGGGCGTTTGAACAATAACTGTTCTTCTAATCCCTGAATATGGGATATATTTTCATTTACTCGTATCCTCATTTTCTTTCATTAATGTTTTATAATTTTTATAATTTTTATCCCTGGGTAATTTATTTAGTTTTTATACCTATCATATAAATGAGATTGTTTTCTTACGAAATGGAAGAAAATATTTGCTAACTATATATCAGCAAGAGGTTAATATCCAAAACATATGAGAAACTCAAACAACTCGATAGCAAAAAGAAAATAAAACAATTAAATATGGGCAAAAGAGTTGATATTTCTCAAAAGAGACATAAATGGATAAAAGAATGCCCAAGATCATGCATTGTCAAGGAAATACAAATGAAACCCACAACAAGATACCACCTTAGTTAGAATGGCTGCTATCAAAGGCAAAAGACAACGTGTGGGCAAGGATGTGAGAAAAGAGGAACCCCTGATTACCGTGGATGGAAATATAAATTAGTACAGTCATTACCAAAAATAGTATGGAAGGTCCTTAAAAACTAAACTACCATATAATCCAGCAATCCCACTTGTGGGTATATATCCAAAGGAATTAAAATAAGAATGTCACAGAGATGATGCTTACTGCAGCAGTATTTACAACAGCCAAGATAGGAAAGCAACCTCAGTGTCCACCAAGGATGAAAGGGTAAAGAAAATGTGATGTAAATACCCAATGAACAATACTGGAGCTGTAAAAACCTGACGGCATCCATTGGTGACAGCACGGATGAACCTGGAGTACCTTATGTTAAAAAGCTTTGTTCTTTCCCCTAGGATAAAATTGGCCATTCAAGGTCTTTTCTTGTTCCATACCAACTTTAGGGTTTTTTTTCCACAGGAAGACAAATACCACATGATCTCGTTCCTATGTGGTATCTGAAAAGTTGACTTCATAAATATAGAGAGTAGAATGGTAGTTTTTAGAGTCTGGGGTGTTTGAAGGGATGGGGAAAAGGAGATGTTAATCAGAACACCAACAATTACCGTTAGATAGGAGGAATAAATGTCAAGGGATCTGTTGCCCAACAAGGTGACTATAGTTAATGTGGATCTATTGTATTCTTAAATGACAATTATGGGATATAGCACATTTTTAAATCAGTTAGAGGCAGCCATTCCACAATGTATATTGACTTCAAAACATCATGTTCTACATAATAAAAACATACAATGTAATTTGTCAACTTAAAAGAAAATATAAATAAATGAATTAAAGCTAATGCTAGACAAAGAAATCTTGAACGCAGCCAGAGAAAAATGACACCTTGTCTACAATTAAAATGACAATGAATATCTCGTCAGAAACCATGAAGGCCAAAACGAAGTGGCATGTGTTTTTAAGGAGTGCAAAGAAAATTATTCACCCAGAAAACCTAGTTGAGCAAATTGTGGTGCACTCCCATCATGGATTACTACTGAGCAGCAACAGACAGGGAACTATTGATAAATGAAATAAACTGAGGGGATCCTCAGAGAATTGGGCTGAATGAAAAAAACCAACATCACAAGGTTAGATATCATGTCATTTCATTTATATGATGTTCTTGGACAAAAAAATTACAGAAAAGAACAGATTAGTGGTTACCAGGGGTTCAGGAAGGGGTGGGGCAGTAGTAGCAAGGAAAGGGCAGCATCCAGGATCTTTGTGGTGAACTTCACTGCGGTAATGCTGATAAATCTGGTGGTGATATTGCACTATGGTTTTCCAAGTGAGTAAAGGGCAAACCGGGTCTCTCTAGCTGTTTTCTTACAAATGTGTATGAATCTACAATTATCTCAAAATTAAAAAATTTAATTAAAATATCATAGTATAAGAATTGCTCTCAAGGTAGAAGAATTTAAGTTTCCAAATTGAAATAATTTACCAAGAATCATTTTTTTTTGAAAATCTAGAAGGAAATAAAGAAAGAAAATATCCTACAAGTTCAGATATGATGCAGAGAGGGAGGAGAGAGAGAATATGTGATCATTTGAAAAAGATAGGATATATGAATGATATTAGATTTCTTAATAGCAACATTTGAAGCTAAAGTATGGAGAACCCTCAAAGAACTCAAACCAGACCTCCCATTTGATCCTGCAATTCCACTACTGGACATCTACCCAGAAGAAAAAAATCCTTTTACCATAAGGACACTTGCATTGTTTATCACAGCTCAATTTACAATTGCCAAAATGTGGAAACAGCCTAAATGCCCGCCCAGGAATGGATTAAGGAGCTGTGGTATATGTATACTGGGGAATACTATTCAGTCATTAGAAAAGATGGAGACTTTATACCTTTTATATTAACCTGGATGGAAGTAGAACACATTATTCTTAGTAAAGCATCACAAGAATGGAGAAACAAGAATTCTATGTACTCAATTCTGATATGAGGACAACTAATGACCTAGTACATGGTGGGGAGTCGGACAATAGGAGAGCCAAGAGAGAGGAGGAGGAGGGGTGGGGGGTCACAGGGTGTGACATACCTTTTGGGGGTAGGGCACAATTATAAGACTGACTTTACCTAACAAATGCAATCAATGTAACCTGGTTCTTTGTACCCTCAATGAACCCCCAACAATAAAAAAAAAAAGAAAAAAAAGGAAAAGAACACGGATAATGCATTCAAAATTCTGAAGAAACATGTTTTTAGCCTGAAATTGTCTAATCTTCCTATCAACAAGGATAGTAGGATAATGATATTTTCAGACACATAAAATGTTTACTTTCCATTTAGCTTTTTAAAATTATTTTTAATTGGCAAATGAAAATTGTCTATGTTTATGGATGACAATGTGATATTTTTAATGTTTGTTTATATTGTAGAAATATTAAATATAGTTAATTTATCTTGATCACCTCACCCACTCAACATTTTTTTTGTGCTGAGAACATTTAAAATACACACTTTTAGATATTCTGAGATACATAATCCTGACTATGATCATCTTGCTGTGAAATAGATCACTAAAACATATTTCACCTGTTTAAAGGAATATACCATGTTTTCTTTTTTTTAAAATTTGTTTTTGGTTATATGGGTCACTTTTGTAATGCTTAAATCATGGCTGTAGGGTGCGTGTCACCCAAATAGTGTTCATTGCACCCGGTAGGTAGGATTTTGCCCCTTGCGGCACCCCTCCCTCCTGCTGATTTCCATGAAGTTTTATGTTCTTGTGTGCACATCATGTGCTCATTGATTAGTTTCAGATTAACAGTGATTACATATAGTGTTTGTTCTTCCATTCTTTAGATACTTCACTCAGGATGGTGGTCTCCAGTTCCATTCAAATTACTGCAAAAGAATCTTTCTTCATGGCTGACCAGCCACAGTACGTACATTCCACATTTTGTCAATTCACTAATGAATTGATGGGCACTTGGATTGATTCCATATCTTTGCAATTGTGAATTGTGCTGCAAGAAACATCCTAGTTCAGGTGTCTTCTTGATAAAATGACATCTTTTCCTCTGGGTCCATACCCAACAGTGCGATTGCCGGATCAAATGGTGGGTCTGATTTTAGTTCTCTGAGGTATCTGCATACTGTTTCCCACAGAGGTTGTACTAATTTCCAATCCCACCAATAGTGTTCCCTTTTCTTGGCAACCATGACAACATCTGTTGTTTTTGGACTTTTGAATAAAAGCCATTCTAACAAGGGTAAGGTGGTTTTAATTGGCCTTTCTTTGATGATTTGCGACCTTGAACAATTTTCGTAGGTTTATTGGTAATTTTTCTATCTTCTCTTAAAATCTTCTGTTCATAACTTTTGCTTACATTTTAATAGGGTTGTTTAGATTTTTCTTGCTGATTTGCTTGAGTTCTTTGTAGATTCTGGTTACTAGCCCTCATCTAATGTATAGCTTATGACTATTTTCTACTATTATGTAGGTTGTCTGTTTTCTCTGTTGATTGTTTCCTTAGCTGTGCAGGAATTTTTTAGCTTAATCTGATCCCATTTATTTACTTTTCTTGTTGCTTGAATTGCTATTGAGGTCTTAGTCATAAATTCTTTGCCTAGGCTGATATCTAAAAGTTTTTCCTCCATCTTTCTCTAGAATTTTTGTGGCTTCATGCCTTAAACTTATGCCTTGTATCCGTCTTGAATTAATTCTTCTACCTGGTGAGAATTAGGGGTTTTGTTTCATTCTTCTGCATGTGGCTATCCAGTTTTCCAAGCACCAGCACCATGTATTAAATAAGGACTCAGTGGGCGAGGGAGGAGTGGGGGGAAGAAAGGAATCTGAATGAAGAGAGCTGGCACCCCAGTTTTTCCGGTCTCTCTCTTTGGATGGAAGCCCGCACAGAATATCCAAATTCTGGGATCACACAAGTACTCTGGGGACCACTGTAGTCTGGGCAGGACTTGGGAACTCTGTGTGGGACAGGTGATGTGAAAACTGAGAGGCTAGACCTCCTGCTTCTCCAGGGTTGATCTCTGTTGATACCATTTTTTCCTTCTTGTTCCACTTCAAAGTTTCTTTCCAAGAAGTCTCTATTAGGCTCCAGCAACAAACGTCCTCCCCAAATTATTACACACCCAGGTTGTTCCCATTGTCCCCTCTCCTCTATCTGAAACCTTCCTTCCCTCCAGGATGATATGGTGACTGCTGTCTCCAGTCAGCTATAGTTTTAACACCACATTTTCTTTATCTGTTCAAGCACCCATGGACACTGAGGTTGCTTTTATGTCTTGGCTATATTGTGTAGGGTGCTATGGTAAATGTGGGACTGCAGCTATCTCCTTGACACATTTATTTCAATTTCTTTGGATATATAGCTAGAAGTGGGGTTTCTAGATCATATAGTAATTCTATTTTTAGTTTTTTGAGGAGCTTTCACAGTGTTCTCCACAATGGCTGGACTAACGTATATTCCCACCAACAGTGTTGGAGAGTTCCCTCCATCCATGTTCTCACCAACATGGTCATTTCTCATCTTTTCTCTTTTTACTTGTAGCCATTCTAACCGGGGTGAGGTGGTACCTTATCAGGGTTTGGGTTTGAATTTCCTTTTCCATTTAGCTCTTTAAAGGCAGCTACAAAAGGATGGTCTCCATCAAAACAGTGGAGCCAGAGGGAAAACAGAGAATCCAGAAACAGGGAATCCCGTACCCAAGAGAGTTGAAAGAAGTCCTCAGATGGCAGCTGTGCTGAGGGCCTAGCGGTCAGTAAGTCAGACAACAGCAGGTGTTTAGGGGCTTCCGGAAGCCTTCAGGAAGTGAGATAATCAGTGATGTTCATGAGGTATTTATTTGTGAGGAAATATTATTAAACTTGGTGATAAATTGGTTAGACAATTTGGGATGCAGACAACTAAGCTGGCAACTAATGCCAACAACTAAAAATAAAGCAATTACTAACTTCTTGGAAAAATTAAAAAAAAATACATGTGAAAGGAAACCTGTGTTCTTAGTTCATGATGTGGCTCAGCCATAAACATTCTCTAATCAACATAATAAAGTAAATATTGGATATTGATTTAACCAAAAACTATGACAAAAATACAAAGGGCGAGAGGGGAGAATAAAAGTGGAAGGTGGTGTGTGTAGTGGGAGTTTAAAAGTTTTAACATGCATTTTATATACTAGATTTAGATAATGTCCAAAATCAAGAAATCAAGAATCATGGTATAAGCACTTTAGGTAAAACTCTTGCATGGGAGTAAATGCAGAGGACATGGCTCCACAGTGAACCTGGCTGCTTCTGACGCAGCGTGAGGGGGGCAGTCAAGGACTCATTACTTGTAATCTTTTAGTAATTTTGACTTTTAAAGCCATGAACATGAATTACATTGATTTAAAAAAAAAAACTTAAAAAAGGGAAAAGAAGAATCTGGATGGAGTTTTCCTCCCTTCAGTGCTCTGTGGAGATAGATTGCTTGGTTGTGTCAGGCCCATCTGGGGGGGTTTAGAAGACACAGGGACACCTCCCAGAGACCACCTCGGCACCCGCCCTTCACCAGCCATTTGGTGATAACCGCAGGGCTGGGACTGGATGCCCCAGTGTCTGGGAACGACTGAGAGGAACAAGATATGAAGATGGCGGACATGGTTTTCCACATGTCCTCTCTGTCATTCTTTTTTGGTTCCTTGCCTTTATGGATACAGAGGATTTGGGGCTGTGGTAATAGAGCAGGTCCATGTACCACCTTAATGATTCTGTTTTTCTCCTTTTATGACCTGCTGAGGGCTGAGTGATTGAAAAACAAGTGTGCTAAAATGTAGCCGCTGGCACAGCTACACCAATAAAGAAGAACAGGAGAAAAAATTAGCCCCCACAGATGGTTTTAAAACCTGACCCCAAAGAGGAGCCATTTATTGCTGCCTCTGCTCTGGTACAGGCTAAGATTTCTGATTTTCATCATGCTGTTCTCCTAATTCGAAAGTTTCTGCCAACAGGTAGATGAGCCTTTATGTCTCACAGAGCTGAGAGTTCACAAAGCACCAGCTGTTTCATCAGCACAGACTCAAAGAACATCCCCATTTTATAGATGAAGAAACTAAAATTTACAATCATTCATCCATGTAGAAAGAACTTTAATAGGCGTCAACTATGAGGTAGGCACTTTCCTGAGTACCAGGATATGGAGATGAAACCAAGATCACCTTTTCTGCCAGGCTTTGAAGTATCACAGGAAGAGACAGAAGTCAAGGATGTTCCATTGCTGCAGTCACCCCACGGCACGGGCACACAGGTACACATGGTGTCGTATGTGAGTGCAGGAGACAGGTGCTGACTCATTCACGCATTCTCTGGATAAGTATTTATTTAGGACTCAGTGCTAGGGACTGGCTGGATACTGGAGATAAATGTGCACATAAGTTAAATTTAGTCTTTGCTTTCATGAAACTTAGAGTCAAGGCCCAATGTTCTTGGCTGTGCACTGGAACCCCCACCTGGGGAGGGTTAAAGCTCCCAACACCCAGGCTCTCCTCAGATCCTCCACATCTTGGGGCGACGGAGGGGTTCCCAGGAATCTGTGCTGTCTGAAGCTCCCCAGTGATGCTGACATGCAGGCAAGATTGACACGCACTGGCCCAAACAAAATATGAGTGAGTAATGACAGGCAATGGTAGCAGAGAAACTCCCAGGGGGCAGTGACAGGGGATTCAAAGAGGGAGGGGTCTACACTGGGCACCCTGGCCAGAGCAGTCATCTCAAAAGGGCTGATAGTTAATCTGGTATCTGAAAGAGATGGCTCAAAAAGAAGATTAAGAAGGAGGGAGAAATGAACATGCATGAGGTCCTGTGAGGAGAGAACTTGGGCTGTGCCTGGTCCTGAGAGACGGGGCTTGCAGGGCTGTGAGCCTCGGCCTTAGGCCACCGGGTGTAGAGGAAGAGATTGCTTTATGTATGGAGATGGAGCAGTCTGGCTTATGCTTCTGAGAAGAGAAGGGAAGAAAGAAGAGGAATGGTCAGGACAGGAAAGAAAGACAAAGGGGCGGAGGAAAAGCTCCACTGCAGAAATCTGAAATTGCTGCTGGGGAAGGCTGGGGCCTTTCCCTGCCCTCCTCTCTCCTCTGCCTTCTCGCCCATCCCTCTCCTGCCCTCCCTTTCTGTATTTTTAAAAATTCAGCCATATGGAATGCTGAGTTTTGAAGGATTGGGCTGCTATGATGCAGATCCCTCCATCTCCACTGATCTCTAGAACAGTCCCTCAGCACACGTGGGCATAGCTTTGGGTGCACCTGTGAGCACCTACACTGTAGAATTCAGGACAAAGATAAGGATCCCACTTGGACTTTCTCAGTGCGAACGAGTCAAGCCCTAAACTGAATAAACCCGGTGGACCAGAGACTCATGTGGCGGTGGCCAGGAGAGCCTGAACCTATTTGAAATATACAGAATTTGGGAGTTAAAAATTTACCAGAGGCCATGCCACTCACTAGGAGCTTCTCTCTCTCTGGCTCTCTGCTCACATTCTCAGTCTCCGATCTCCAGGCAGCAGCTGGAGTTTTTATAAACATCAACACAATCATATCTTTTTCTCACTTAAAAAAAAAAAATTCTCTTCCTGGCCAACGAAACCATGCAGTCAGATGTGTCTTCAAATGTATCTCAGCCTCCCTCCCTGCCTCTCTCTGCTCCTGTCCGTCTCCCCCTCCTGCAGACCTACAGAGGCATGTGTGGGAACTGCAGGTGCTGGAGGCCTTTCCAATACACTCTCAAATTGCTTAGCCTGCTGGTGTTGTGGTTTTCCTTGTCTACAAAGTAGAGGTCATAACAGCTCTTGCCTCCTAGCTGTGGGGAACCTCCAGGGAGACACTGCAGGGACATGGCTTAGTCCCCTGCACAGAGCAAAGGGTTCCAGGAGGGGTAGGTGCGATGCAGGGTGGTGATCCATTAACTGGTGCTTCCCTCAACTTGGCCATGACATCCTGAAGGAAAGGCTTCTGCCCAGCAGGGAAGCCATATTGGGTCATATAGAAAGGTCAGGTCCTAGGCAAGCTCCCCATCCCTCTAAGAGAAAAATAAAACTCAGTTTCTCTACTACAGAAGCATCATTAAAATGTACAAAACCTTTAAAAGAGTCAAAGACATAAAAGACCAACCTATAAAAGATATCCATTGTTAAGATATGGGCTCTATTATGGCCAGCTGCTTTACTAGTGCATAAACTTTTATTTTCCTGGGTTATTTTTTGTTAGTTTTCTATTACAATGATCAAACTGCCTAAAATATGTTAGCTTTGATTTTTTTTAAATTTAGAATTATAAGCTAAGCATTCCTTTATATTTGATGGTCATTTTATAATGACTAATATTAATGGGTTAATTCACCACTGCCCAGAAACTGCTTTGAGAATATCACATATGTGATCGCAACCTGAGGAGGGGTGTCACCTGCCTCTTGAAGGCGATGTCATCTGCCACAGTGTAGAGAGATTCAGTAAGATGCTCAGGGTTACACGGCATGCAGGTGGCCATCCAGGTCTGGAGAAAGGTCTGTGCCACAGAGATCCTGAGGGCTCAGTCCTCACCCACCTGATCTTCCCTGGACCTTTGTTTAGGGGTTCTGCAGTCCAGGTTTGGCAGAGCAGGTAGGAAACCAGGCTTTGGAGAATTCTAGAGAGCAGCCACCCTTGGGATCCTTTCCATCCACACTCCCCCTGGGGTGGATTACAGAGAGGAGCACCACTCTCAGACTCTCCACACTCCCCCCGGGTGAGTTACAGAGAGGAGCACCACTCTCAGACTCTCCACATTCCCCCTGAGTGAAGTACAGAGAGGAGCACCACTCTCAGACTCTCCACACTCCCCCCGGGGTGAAGTACAGAGAGGAGCACCACTCTCAGACTCTCCACACTCCCCCCCCGGGTGAGTTACAGAGAGGAGCACCACTCTCAGACTCTCCACTCTCCCCCCGGGTGAGTTACAGAGAGGAGCACCACTCTCAGACTCTCCACTCCCCCTGGGTGGATTACAGAGAGGAGCACCACTCTCAGACTCTCCACTCTCCCCCCGGGTGAGTTACAGAGAGGAGCACCACTCTCAGACTTTCCAATCTCCCCCCGGGTGAGTTACAGAGAGGAGCACCACTCTCAGACTCTCCATACTCCCCCTGGGTGGATTACAGAGAGGAGCACCACTCTCAGACTCTCTTTTTGCTCTGCTTGCATCAAAAATGGAGCTCAATTAATGCTGGTACTGTTGCTGATTCAACAGTACAATGCTTTTATGATTATTGCTTTTCTGAGCATTACTCTCAAAAGCTTAACTATAGAAATGCTTAACATTTTTTTGAATTTTTCATGGCCCAGGAAGTGCCTTTGATGTGCCTATGCCAACTGCTGTTGTTTGTTGTTTCTGGTCTTTAAAGTACATCTGGCCTTGCCCTCTACCCCCCACCATGCATGGAAGAAGAGTCAAAAGCCACCTGCAAGGGAAGTGCTGTCTCAGGTGTTCAGGACATTCTCCAAAGTGACTTGTACCTGTTCTGTAATGACTTTGTTTCTGAACTATTCCCTCAACTTATTGTTTGGACTTTTTGTTAAGGACTATGTTTTGGTGATAGTGGCTGAAAATCCAGCCTCTAATAGCTTAAGCCAACAAAAACATATTACCCCCATAACAAACAGTAAAATAGAAGCACTGGCTTCGGGTGTGGTTGGGTCCAGGGTATCGGATGCATTATTGTGGCCCACGCTTATCCGTCCTTTACTCTACCCTCTTCTCTGTGTTGACTCCAACTCCTAATAGCCTGTTGAATGGGCCATGGTGGCTTAAATCCGCCCAGCTCTGAATCCAGCAGAAAAGAGAGAAGAAATTTGGGATTCTTATCACAATCAAGGTTAATTCCTGCTTTTTAAAGTTGCTATTGGTGGTACGAGCTATGTGTTATGGGAGCACAGCTGTTCTCTGGGAGTCACTGCTTCCATACTTGGGGAAAGTACGAGAATTCACTGTAACCTGTCTGTAAGACCTCCAAAATGTTCAGGACTTTCCAGACATGGCATCAGTCAATTTGGGATCTCAAGGGGCTTTCCAATTTGATCTCCTTACTCTGAGGGCGTCAGGAAAGAGGAAGGAATAGAAAGGAAATAGGGGGTGAAGGAAGGAGGAGTGAGAGAGAGAGAGAAGCAGAGACCGAGAATTTTCCAGAATCGGGCTCAGTACCAGCCGCTTGACTCTACCCATTTGTTTAGCTTTGCTAGTGACTATGAGAAAGGGAAGCATCAATCATTATCTCCATTTTATAGTTGAGCAAACTTAGGCTCAGCCACTGAGTGGAAGAGCCTGGATCTGTTGACACTGGGGCCTGTGCTCTGAACCGTTGCTTTCCTGCTGAAAAGGGAGGTGCTCTAGCCCGAGGGAGAGGACTCAGCAGGAAGGTCACCTCTGACTTCCAGAACCTGAGCTGGGATGCAAAAGCGTGGGTCAGATGTGGGCTGACTCTCCAAGCTGGGGTACCTTTCAGACTGCAAAGTAGTGCTATTAATGATTTGCATTAATACCATGCCTTACAAGTCTCCTGAGCTCAACTGGGGTGCATGACCACTCGCCATTGCCATTCAAAGGCAAGCGTGGGAAGGGTGTAGGAAAACTGCCCTGGGCTCATTTTCACAGATGAAAAAGCAGAGGCTCCAAATCCCAGAGCTGGTGGGTAAAGCAGCAGCATTCTTGCCAGGTCTGTGTGATATTCAAGTCCATGTCCTCTTTTCCTATTACAACCTCTGGCCTTCTGAAGCCCTTGAATTCCACTTCTCCAAAGCACAGCTTCCTAGTGCTGCTGAGGGTGGAGCTGGGCATTGCCAAGAGCACCTCTCCTCTGCCAGCACCTTGGGGACACCATCTTCTCCTCTGGTTGTTTATTCTTGGAGACATTCTGTCCTCCCTTCCCCACAGGGACGCTCCCTCTGTGTGGGGACTGAGCACTTAGAGACGTGCTTTCCTTTTGTCACATGCAGACAGTGCTACAGGTCTCGGGATTCTTGTTCCCACCCCACTGCTCTGTGTCTGTCCTGTTCACCCAGATCCCCCCTCGCACATCCAGGTGTTCACCTGTCAGTTAGTGGTTTATTAATTGCTGCTTGAATTCACTGAACATTTACTGAAAAATAACTCTGGGTCAGTACCTCTGTTAAGGGTTGGGTTTAAGAGAAAAAAGGTACAAGTTCTCTGTCTTTGGGGAGTCCCCAGACCTCTGTAGGAGGCAGACAGCTTTTATTAAACAATTGAGGAAGTATGGGGGCCTGAGGACAGGCACAGAGGGCCAATGCTGCCACCTGAGCAGGGAGGGTTTGTGACATTTTCTTGGATGAAGAGAGGTTGTAGCACTGGGCAATTTATCTATTATCTGTCCACTCCTTATCTGCCTGTCCACCCAACAATTATGTTTAAATGCATTTGTGACTAATGAGCCCTGCAACCACAGGTAATTATTTCCCAAATGGTTAAGATTTTCTACCCTTGACCTCTGTGCCAGCCACTGGGTACAGAAATGAACATGTCCTCATGGAACTGAGCGTAGTAGTCACCCGGGGCATTTGTTAATGATGCCTATTCTCCAAACTCACTTGTACAACTCTGCTTAATTCAGTCAGGACAGAAACCCCAGATTCTGCCATCACAGGAGTCCCAGGTGAAGCGAGGTAGGTCACACTTTGAGAAGCATTGCTCTAATGCACTGTATGAAAGGCCCATGTCATTAGGAAGGAACCACTGCTCTAATTTATATCTAGTGGCCTTGAGAGGTATCATGTTGCAAGGAAGACTAGACATTCCAGACGGAGCTAAAAAAATCTCAGAAGTATGAAAATACAGAGGTGTGTGTAGGGAGGGAAAAAGAGCCAATGAGCAGGTGATAGGGGACATAGGATTGGGGGAGCGGTGATAGGGGACATAGGATTGGGGGGGCGGAGAGTGGTGTGAATAGAAGTGCTGAAAGGGAGGCAGAACCTGCGATTCATTCTTGGCTGACAAGTTCTGGCTTTATCTTATAGGCAATGGGAAGTGTAGAAGGTATTTTAAAGAGTCACTTTTGAAAAAGTTCTCATGAAGTAACACAAGCTGGGGGCCTCAGACATTTTCTGGACCTTTACAGGCTTTAGTTTCTTTGAGAATGGGGATTTCGTTCATTAAGGAATAGTGACATCTACCCTCAGGGTAATTTTAAGGATTTGATAAGGTTAAGTGGCACATACCACATACCATTCCTCATTTGTCCCACTGCGTGGGCGTCACAGCATCGGGCACTCCTGAGTGAGGGCACAGAGCTTATGAGCTGCCTCTCACCACTCATGAGAGGCTCCAGGGATGGGGGTGGGTGAGGGAACTGCCAGAGTGGATGCACCCCCAGGAGATGCAAAGGGAGGGATATGGACACCTTGCCCTTGAGACCAGTTTGTGTAAGGAGAATTTAATAAATGGAAATAATTCAAATTTAAGGGCACTTATTCCATGGTTGGGTCTTTATAAACTGGGCTCAGTTTTTAAAATGACCTCAGACCTAATATCACCAAATATTCACTAAAAAAAGATTGACTTGCAAACTTGGCCTTCACCCTGCCCTCTCCTCATTGTACCATCCTTTTCCCTTCCCTGGGTTCCTCTCCACTCCTTCCCAATCTCTGCTCCAGACTCCCTCTCCTGGTAGCCAGCCTGTTCCGGCCATGGACCCTGAGGGTCAGCCAGAGGGATCAGTCCAGCCTCCAGGTCCTCAGCCCCGAGACGGCAGGGTTCCTGGGCTGCTCTCTGCCACTGGCTTCCAGAGACCTACCTTTCCCAGCCTTTCCCACTCCTCGTGGCTGATGCTCTGGAATCTCTTCCTCCCCGTCAGCAGGGCCATGGGTTCTGGGAATAGGACCCTCATTACAAGGTTTGATTCTCCCACTAATGAATGAGTTGGGTGCATGCCTAGAAGTCTATTAAAATTGTTGATTCCTTAATTTTTTCTCTCTCTCCCTTGGCCTAAAGATTTCTACATGATCACATTTTGATTTGGTTGCTGACCTGGGTGATTCAGTGAAAGGGACTGTAGGACTCTCAGTGGAATCGCCCTTCCAACCCCTCCCTGGGCTCATGGGGCACCTGCACTGGGCCCAGCAAAGCAGGCTGCACAGTGAGAGGAACATGGTCCTCACTCCTCTGGAGTCCACTGCCTGGTGGTGAAGGAGCACAGCACTGAGGGCTCCTGGCTCTGCAGTGACTTACTAGAGACTCTATCCCATTAGCCTGGCTTGATGCTGACCACGTTTGCCAGTGGGGGTAAGGGCAGGTGCCAAATGTCCCGATCCAAGAAGGGGCTTTGGGAGGGTTAGGACGGGAGGTGACATGAAAACCTCATCCATCATTTTGAGAAAGCAGCAGCCTTTGCCCTCTCAGGCATTCCAGCCTCGTTGAACCTCTCTGGCTGTCCTACATCTTTGTTCCACATATAAAATGCTAAGAGTAACTGTTCCTGCTCCAGCCCACATTTTGCATTTTAATTCTTAGCTCAAGCTAGAAACCTTGGCATGCCCTCCCCTCCCAGGTCCCTTCTCCCTTCTCCCATCCCGCTGAGTGCTAGCTTGCATGCATGCTCTCCCCAGGTGCTGCCTTCCCGTCATCGCCAAAACAAAGTGCCACAGACAGAGAGACTTAGAATGCAAGTTATCGTCTCACAGTTCTGGAAGTCCAAATTCAAGGTGTCAACAAAGCCGGTTCCTTCCAGAGGGCTGTGAGGGAGAGTCCACCTCATGTAGTCCTTGGAGTTCTTGGCTCGTAGACACAACACTCCAGGCTTGACTCCATTGCCACATGGTGTTCTTCTCCCTGGGTCACCACATGGCCTTCTTATAAGGACACCAGGCATTAGATTTAGGACCCACCTTAATTCAGTATAAATCTCATCTTAATTAAATCCATCTGCAAAGACCCTACTTACAAATAAGGTCTTATTCATAGACACCTGGGGTTAGTGCTTCAATATGCTTTAGGGGGGTAGAATTCAATCCACAGCCATCCAAAATGATGCAGTGTGACCTCCCTGCCCTGCCCTCTGTCTCCGTCTACATCTTTCACACCTAGGAAGTTCCAAGAACCTGTGCCCCAGATCTCAGTCTGAAGCCTCTCCGACATATTTTCCATACTCTGCACAGCCAGCTGTTTAAACTCTCAGAAAGACCCATGTGACTATGTATTCCCAGCTTAAAACCGCACAACTTTCAGATGCTTCAGCATGAAGTGGAAACACCTTTCCTGGCAACTAAGCCTCAGCCTTCTTCCCAGCTGCTCACTTCTCCTTTGTTTCCCTGGACCCCAGTCTGTTTGCACTGCTTGTCTTTAGCTCTCTTGCCATTCCCCACCAGACCCCTGTGCAGAGGCATCTCCACACTGGGCCAAGGGAGTCTCCTCCACTCGAGGTGCCTTTCCATTCTTCTCTGGCCAGAAAACATTTTCTTAAGCACTACACCTTTCCCTTGCCCTCACCTCCTGCCTTTACCTTAACCCCAAACCAAAGCACACTTTGTGTGTATCCCAAGCTCCCTACAGCCCATGCTGATAAAGCTCATATCACTTGTCATCAGAGGAATGACTGCTCATCTCCAGCAGAGTATGAGCTCCTGACTTCTAAGGTTTGGATCTCATTCACTTCCAAACTCTCCGTGTCCTTCCCAGTGTGTGACTCTAATAGACACCATTGATGTCTGAAACATGGGTGAATGGACGGATGGGTGGATGGATCGGTGGAGGGATGGATGGAGGGATGGGCAAGGGGAATTCTGACAAATTGTTCTAAAAGTTTAAGTTACTAGTATGCCCAGTTGTATCAGAGACCTTCACCCACTGAAATCTTAAATTTACAGCATAGGCTCGTACCTATAATGTGTGAAGTCGATACAGTTTTTTTTATCACTTTCATTATTTCATTTGACACAGCATTATTATACACAGATTTATCAGACAACCAAATACATATATTTAAAGTACACAAAGCCACATTCTCATGAGGTTCAGTGGAAAACAGGACAGTCTGAAATTCCAGCCGACTCATAATCCCTGAGACCAGCATGAACAGGCCCCGGCAGCAGGGAGATTTGGAAACTCCTGGGATTCATTGATGAGAAATTCTGGAAACCTCCCAGGGATGAGCAAAGTTTGAGCACTCTCCACCCCCCACAGAGTTAATTGCTGCAAAGCCCTAGAAACCTCAGGAGGCTAATGCTGGCAAGAGCTGTGTTCACTTCCAGCCTTCAGAGGTCCACTAAGTGAGGGGAAATATGCGTGAGTGGACGTGTTCAGGAGAAAACTGATGGACGGATGGAGGGGAGGGAGGTAATTAAGGGGTGGGAACAGTCATCAGTACAAGGCTCCAAAGGCAGCTCAGGTGCGATAAAGGGACCACGGAGGATATAGATACTTTACAGGCCCCACACGCCAGAGCAGAGGTCACCAGATGAGGGGAAGAAGGGGAAATTGGCTCGCTTTGAGAGGGAGGTTTCTCAACTTCACAAGCCCCTGGAGAGCCCCTGGGAGAGAATAGTTCAGATTGAAATTACAGTTTCACCCTATGAACATTATCTATCTAATATTCCTCCTCTTCTCCAACTAACTTTGATTTTGTTTTCTGGGGAAGATTTCACAAATAATCTCAGACACTGTCGCCTTGAAGGGACTGAGTCACAGAGGTGAATATGTTGTCTGGGGACACGCAGCCAGTGTGTGGCCGACTGGGACAAGGAATGCACCATTCTGTTGGCCAGTGAAGTTCACTTTCAACTTACTATGAATGAACCAATCATTCTCAGGATTATTATAGCTCAGGGGGAGATATGTTTCTTAAATATTTTATTGAAATGTAACATATGTATAGAAAAATGCACATATTAAAAGTATACAAGTTGGATGAATTTTTTTCAACCTGAACATCTCTATGTAACCAGCACCCACATCAAGAACCTGAACATAGGGGCAGCACCTGTGGCTAAAAGGAGTTGGGCACCAGCTCCATATGCCGGAGGTGGCAGGTTCAAACTGGCCAAAAACTACAAAAAAAAAAAAAAAAAAAAAGGACCTGAACATACCAGCACCAGGAAGCCCTCTGGTGCCCCCTGCCAGGCACTGGTCCAGCAGTGACCACTGTTCCCTTTTCTCTTCCCCTTCCTTTCCTTTCTCTTCTTTTCTTTTTGAGACTAAGTCTCACTGTCGCTCTTGGTGAGAGATTGCCATGGCATCACAGCTCACAGAAACATAAAACTCTTGGGCTTAAGCAATTCTCTTGCCTCAGCCTCCCAGGTAGCACCTGCCACAACACTTAACTATTTTTTTAGAGACGAGGTCTTGCTCTTCCTCTGGCTCTGGCTCAGGCTGGTCTTAAACCTGTGAGCTCAGGCAATACACACCTTGGCCTCCCACTGTCCCACTTCTCATGGCCTCAGTTTCTCCCGTTTTTGTGCATCACATACATTGACTCAGGCAGAACCTTGGGTTGGGCCTCATTCATTCAATATCACTGCTGAGGTGCCTCCATGTTCTTGCCTTTGGCTATACAGTGTTCTTCTCACTGATGGTAGTATTTTATTGTATGAAAATGTCGTAATTTATTCTTCCATTCTACAATGATGGACCTTCAGGCTCTCTCCAGTTTGGTACCATTGCGAAAAGTGATACTATGGACATTTTAACATTTCCTTGGGAATGAACACCATTCTAGGGATCCATACTTAGGATTGAAATTGCTGGCTTATGGAGTGTGCACACATTTACCTTTACTAGGTCTTACTGAAGAAATTTCCAAAGCAGCTGGACAAGTGTACTTCCTGCCATAACCCAGGAGCATTGCTGCTGCTTGGCTGTCCTCATATCCCCAACACTTGCTATCTTCTGTTGTTTTAGTTTTAGGTATTCTGGTAGGTTGCACGGTGTTACATTGTAATCTTAAACTGAATCTCCTGGTGATTAATGAAGCTAAACATGTTTCATGGGTACCTTGTCTGTGGTCAATGTCTTAGCACTGGCAGCTTAAACAAAATAACACAGACCTGGTGGCTTAAAACAACAGATATCATTTCTCAGTTATCTAGAGACATAGGAAGTCCAAGATCAAAGTGCTGGCAGATCTGGTGTCCAGTGAGGGTCTATTTCCTGGCTTGTGAAGCGCCACCTTCGCATATATCTGCAGATGGTAGAGAGAGCAACAGAGTTCTGTTCTCTTTCTCTTCTGTGAGGACACTAATCTCATCCTGGGGGTCCCATCTTCATGATCTCAGGTAAACTTAACTATTTCCAAAAGGCCCCCCCCCTTCCTAGCACCATCATGTTGGGGGTTAGTGCTTCAATATATTAATTTGGCAACCAGGTTGGGGGTGAAAGACACAAATATTGAGTCTGTAGCAATCAGGAAAGGGCATAGTCGACCTCTTCTGAGCACCAGCATCTTGACAGTAATTGTCAGCGGGAATCCACTTCTTGCTGTCAACATAAGGGAGCTTGTAGGAATTCTTTAACACACGAATATAAAAACACAAAATAAGTAAGCCATAACCCAGATCACACTCGTCACATTTATCATAGTCCCTTAACTGAATTTTCTAACATTTATTTAGCCTTTAATCCATACCACACACTGCATGGAGCCCTTTATTTTAAACCATACTATAAAAAGGACTAGGGACTATAAAAAACCAATAGTAAAAGTGAGCAGATGTCCATGCCTCGCAGCCACATGCAGGTGTGTGCGCACAAGCCACACCCCTCATGGTGCAGTCACAGCACTGACTTTGTCTCTCCCCCACACTATCTGATGACCCCAGCTGCAGGACGACCATCAAAGCTCATGGGTAGACATGACCCAGAAAAACAGTTCCTTCCTGACTCCACTCAGTGGTTACCTATCATTTATTCAACATCTATTTGGTGAAGTGCCAAGCTCTGTCCCATGCACAGAACACAGCAGTGAACAAGCCCAAATCCTACCCTCATGGAGTTCACAGTTTAGATCTCTGTAACAATAAGAACACAAAGTGCATAAGAATGATCAAAGAAACCAAGCCATAGCACCACGCGTCAGAGTGTTCAGTGAAAATATTAAATCTGGAAACTCACAACTCCCAAATGAAGCCATATGATACTAATTCTCATGGCTCAAGAGGTAATTCACCTCCCTTCCTCCTCCATCCCCTGTTCCCCTAAGCTAGGGCTCCACCCTGCAGGAGACATGAAGACAGGCTTCCAGAGGCTCTGAATTCATGTTCTTTTATCACACAAATGAAGTAAATACCACAGTGAAACATTGTTTTAAAGTGTAGCTGTGTTTGCAGAAAGACTGGCTCCAGGAAGGGGAAGGGACTGACTGGGGGTTGCTGGGGGGGGGGGGAATCTAACGATATGTGAGAATATGGTACGCTGTTATTTATAAAGTTCTTGATAATGTTGCTTCACCAATGAAAGATACCAAGAGCAAACTCACATAGCTCACCTCCAGTGCAAGGTAGCATCATGTTTTCCTAATCAAATTCTTGGAGGAAATAGCTTACGTTTCACTTTTTAAGAGCTGTAGTATTTCAGAGGAGGAGAATTTAATCTGATCTTGAGGGAGAGTGGTGCAAAGGCAAATTCCATCCTTGGGACCCATCTTGGTTATCAATTCATTAATGGAGAACAGTATCCTCCCATGAGTTCCTTTTAAATACCATGCAATTTATGGTTGGAAGAAAGAGAAAAAAAGAGTCCTTAATTGGTCATTTTCTTCTCTGAATTAGCTAATTAAATCTTTTTATTAAGTAGGTCTTATTCCCAAGTCCAGCCTTGAACCTGCATCAGCGTGATCTGAGCGTGACACATCTTCTGGCTTTCATTAGTACCAGCCTGTGCACCTTGCACTCAGAGGTCATCTGTGACTCCATGTTGTCCAAAAGGGTAAGGTCCTCTGGTGTTGCCTGCTGCTCTGCCATGATCCCCCCTGCCCCACGCTCTCCCGGAGGTGAGTGGGCAGGGGTAGCAGAAAGAGACAGATTATTCTGCTGGTTGGACAATGCCGTTTGGGCTTGAGACACTGTGTCTGTGCAAGGGCTCTTCTGTCCAGGGAGACATCCTCCCCAACCCAGGGCCCCTCCATTTTTCCTGCTGAGCTTCATTTGGGATCTTCTGTGCTCTTCTTCTCTGGCTCTTGACTTGACTATAAACTGTTTTGAGGAAGGTCTTTCTCCTCCATAGGCCCTTGATAAAACTGCCTGCCCCAAATTGCACCAGGCTATTAAGATTGGAGTCCCTGATGGTGCTATAAAGCCAAACTGACCAGGGCCTTACCTGGGTTTTGATTTTGGGAAAGTTCTTTAACAATGAGAGAACTTCAGTTTCTTCATCATTAACATGAACGTGCTAAGGCCTGCCGCTTTCTTGTGAGTGCTAAGCAAGACGGCCTAAGACCTAAGTATTTACTGCAATACTCCATGTATGGTAAGTGATCACAGGTGTCTGTGGCTGTGCGGTTTACCTGAGCACTTCATTAGGTCCTCATGTAAAAATGGACTATTTATTGGGATCTAGTAATTTACTCATAGCACAATACCCAGAATAAATGTTAATTTGTTATTTACTTGTCATTGTTTGTAAAAAGGAGAAACAGCACCGCACAAAAATGGAGTGGAGTGTGTGAGGACTGCACAGTTCTAAGCAAAGCTGCAACCACAGAGTAGAGAGAAAGGACCTGTTTGGGGGAGCTGGTGACAGAAGATTCAAAATGTTCTGGTGGGTCTTTGTGGAGCCAGGAATTGACCCCCTCAGTTTTCTTCAGGCTGGAGTCTGTGGAAATATCACCTTGCAGGAAAACTGGGAAGAGCTGATCTTTGAGTGGTTATCAGAGTGTGTTACCCACCGTGAGGGTAAAGGAGAGAGCTGGGAGCACATCAAAACCCACAGCTGTACAACAGGCGGCCTGGAGTTTTGGTCTTACTGGACAAGTTTTGATAATCTGAAGGCAAGAAATCTGCCATTTTGTTAGCTCAGAAAAAGATACTGAGGTTTTTGCCAAAGTCAAAGCAGAAATTAAGATTTTCTCTGCCTGACAAGGGAAAGAGTGACCCGCAAAGCTCAGGACTGAGGCTGTGTTCTGGAGTGGATGCCTAGGGGTGAGAAGGGAACCTGGCTAACTTGGACAGAGCCTCCCTCCTCCCCCATGCAGAGGACAATTCAAAGCCAATCTGATGTCAAGCCTATAGTGGCCCATGTGGTATTGTTAGAGGAATGCAAAAAGAGACATGATCCAAAAATACCACCCTCACCCTGGGTTTCCATCCTGAAAGTCATGCCCTTGAATACCCAAGTGATTTATGAGCTCACTTAATAAATGTGTTTGTTCAGACCAGGCTGCATACCATAAAGAATTTTAAGTACCTTACCAGAATGTATTTAATGTAAGTTAAGGCATAAAGTAGAATTGAAAAGGACCAAGTAGAAATAAAGTTAGAAAATTATAGAGAGGTAAAAATAACACTAATGTGAAAGGCACCAGGCTCCATACAACTGCTATAATTGAATCTAAAATTTGCCTCTTGGCTGAGAAAACAAAGTAAAAGACATAGTAGATTATACAATTTTTACTTTGAGGGAGGGAAATGTATGTGGGTTGCTATGAAAGTTCTGAGACAGATTGTGTTGTGGTCCATTATTTCACTTCTAAGAAGCGTAGTCAATGCCATACTTTCTGATTCAGACAGGCAAGTTTCA
Organism: Galago senegalensis; assembly: GCA_963575145.1. Classification (NCBI taxonomy): domain Eukaryota; kingdom Metazoa; phylum Chordata; class Mammalia; order Primates; family Galagidae; genus Galago; species Galago senegalensis. The sequence continues at coordinate 24,252 of CAUYTI010129899.1, forward strand.
ACTTGCTTGGCTTATTGGTGTTGCTGAGAGGCCTCATTTGTTTCTGTCTGTGCAGATTTCACATTTCTTGATTTTTGTACATCTCAAAACTTTCGTGAGGACCCATGTATATGTTAGCAGAGTAAAGGCTCTGAGAAGTCCTGCAGCAATCACAACAGCAATAGCTACGCTTAGTATAGTCCAGGCCCTGTCCTAAATGCATTGCTGCATTATCTCATTTAATTATATTGTGCATTTAATGTGACATCATAATGGTCCATGGAATAAAGTTCTGGATATAGTCAATTGGCACCTGGCACCACTGTCCCCTCCTTCTGTTTGCCTCCCTAAAATATAGGGGCTGGAACTCTGCAAATAGCATCCTAGTTAAGAAAAAATTCCTCCAGTGAGCTTCCCAGAAATGAGATGGGGAAAAAGGAAGTCAGGATGTAGCTGAGTGTTCTGTGTGTTAGCTATTTTAACGGTCCAGCGAGCATGGCCATGGGGACACTGGTGTAGCAGCATTTGTGCTGAGAACAGAGACTCGACTGACTTTTTAATGGCCAGGCCATTGCAGCAGTGGTATTGATGGCTTCCTAATCCCTGGATTATAGATACCTGGTTGCCTGGTTGTTCGAGTGATGGGCTGATGATTCCTCGCTTTTCTGATCTTGTAGAGGCTGTGGTTTCCTGGCAAGGCAGTTCTACTTTCTTTTTTTTTCTGGAAGTCTCTCCTGGAGGTCCAACCTAAAATTGTCTCCTTCAGCCTTTCCAGAGATTTGTATATAATCACCCAGTTCCTTACATCCAATCCTTTTCTCCTTAGAATACCTGGAATATTTTATTTTCCTGTAACAAATCTTGACTGACACAGGTATGTACTAATACCGTTCCTATTTTATGGATAAAGAAATTGAGGTTCAAAAGCTTACATAGTTTGTCCAAAGTCAAAAAACTAGTAAGTACCCATGGTAGGACTCAGACCTAGTTGTCTGATGCCAACATTTCTTAACTGCTAAATTTTGTTTAACTCAGAATGTCTCAGACGAATTGATTCCAGAAGTTGTTTCCGGGACATACCCGTTACTATTCCATGGAACTAAACTTCAACAAGACCACTTGCAGTTGTAGTTTATTCAGCTCCTTTTTTTCCACCCCCACACCATGGGTTCTGATGAGGTAGGACCTGGCAAAGTCAATGGTAGGAAAAGAAAGGGGTGCCATCTTCAAACTAGATTCTAGGGAACTATTTGGCTTAGAAACTGAGGAGATAAAGCACAGTCTAGCCAACAGCACACAGGAGACTTGGAAATACTGAGCATGAGGTCAGAGGTGTCTCTGTGTGGGGAAGGACTTATAGTGTGTTTTGGGGATAGTCACTTTCCGCACCTTACTTTCTGCATTCATTAAATAATTAATGACACCTGTCACTCCCTGGTGTTTTGTAGTAGAGGTGATATTCATAATCCTTTGGTCAGAATTCTTCCTGGTGTGAGTCACAGAAGTTCAATTCAAACTAGCTCAAGCAAGAAGATAAATATTTGGCTCCCAGGCTCCAGCTCACATCCTCATCCCTCCTGCTAACTCAGGGCCAGCAGCAGTGCATTGGTCCAGAACTCTCTCCATCTTCAGGCCAATATTATTTCAGGAGATTCCTTCTTTTTCCCTGGCTTTGGGTCAGGATTAATTGAGTCCACAACTGGTTTTCTTATCTTTGGAAAGAAGGGACAAGAGTCTTGATATGGTCTTTCCCAAAAGGCATCTATACACTCTCTCGGCATGCCAAGGGGAAAGGTGGACTTTGGTAACCCAACACAAACACTCCTATAATTCATGGTACAACAGATACCTTGGGCTATTCCTTGTTGTGGTTGGAGGTTGTTCAGAAGGAGATTTGGAGAAGTATAGAAAAGGAGGAAGATGTATTGGGAAGAGATCCCTCCCCTAAACCTCAACTTGTGATTTTTAGTTATGAGGATAAATCTAATGTAAATCTATGCTCAAAGAATAATAGGCATTCTTAGAAGGCCTGTGTGCTTTCCTTCTGGTTGTCTGCTGTTGTCTTCACACTGGCTGTGTCTTGTGTGTGCTGACTACTCCCTAGGCCTTCCTGGTCTGAGACTCATGGTCATCTTGTTTATGTTAGCTACTTCAGGAGGATATGGGGCTTGACCCTGGCTACAGGAGTCATTAAGTCTGAAGGTCCCTCTGGGAAGTCTTCCCACTCTGCTGCCTCACAAACCTTCCAGTGGCTTTCTGACAGGCAGCCTGATGGAACTGGGACCTCCAGGGGCTCCACAGCAGAGAGAGTTGCCTGATTACCCGTAAAATTGGAACATGCACTAGGACATCTCAAATGAAGTAGAGAAAAATGTCAGTAATGTCAGTGTGACTGGATAGGAAGATAATGGTACCAGGAGGAAGGAAACTTGAGCTGGCCTTGTCACCTGCTGGGGGAGTGACCTTGGACTAGTCCTCTCGGCTCTCTGGGCTGGGATTTCCTCCATAAAACATAGAGGTTGGAGCAGGTGTGCTACAAAGTGCCCTTCAACCCCAGGGAGAGTGCTCTGGAATAGTTGCCTTGTTCTGGATGCTTTCTGAACACAGTCTCCTGTGGACTTTGCAGAGAACCTGAGCACTTCACTCATCCCTGTTTTGTCATGAAGCACAGAGTGGTGCAGAGACCTGCAAGAGAAAACCCAGGAAGGACCCACCAGCCTGGGATTTCAACCCAGCCCTGTTTATGCTGAAGTCTGCACTCTTCCTCCAGGGCATCCTGCTTCCTGTGTGTCTTTGATTAGCTGGAATGTTGAGATATCCTGGTGGGCAGTTGACTTTATTTATTGGTTATCTAGGGGCCATGCAGAAAGAGAAAGTGGAGGTAGAGAGGGAGGGGAAGAGGAGGGGCAGGGAGAAGGAAAAAGAGGAAGAGGAGGAGGGAAAGGAGAAGGATAATAAGATGGCAACATTTTATGTTTTGGTCTATACCTGGAATTAAAAAACATATCTGATTAATTAAGTCCCATTTGTCTATTTTTGTTGCTGTTAGAATTGCCACTGAAGTCTTCTTCATAATATCTTTCCTCAGGCTGACAGCCTCAAGAGTTTTACTCACACTTTCTTTTAGGATTTGTATCAGATAATGTCTGAAATTTAAATCTTTTATCCATCTTGAGTCAGTATGTGTAAGTGGTGAAAGGTGTGGGTCCAGTTTCAGTCTTTTATATGTGGTTACCCAATTCTCCCAATACCATTATTGAATAGGGATTTTTTTTCCTAGTGAATAATGTTGTTGGGTTTATCAAAGATCAGATGGCTATAGGAGTCCAGTTTCATATCTTGGTTTTCTATTTGGTTCCATATGTCTATGTCTCTATTTTTGTGCCAATACCATGCTGTTTTGATCAATGTGGACTTGTAATATAGCCTAAAGTTTGGTAGAGTGATGCCTCTAGCTTTGTTTTGTTTGTTTGTTTTGCAGGGTTTTTTTTTTTTTTTTTTTTTTTTGGCCAGGGCTGGGTTTGAACCCGCCACCTCCAGCATATGGGGCCAGTGCCCTACCCTTTTGAGCCACAGATGCTGCCCCTCCAGCTTTGTTTTTATTACTGAAAATTGCCTTGGCTATATGGGCTTTTTTATGGTTCTGTATGAAACAAAGAATTATTTTTTCCAGTTCTTCAAAACATACTGTTGTTATTTTAGTGGGAATTTCATTAAATCTGTGGATTGCTTTGGGTAGTACAGGTATTTTAACAATGTTATTTATTCCCATCCAAGAGCATGGTATGTCCTTCCATTTGTTAATGTCTTCTGCTATTTTTTTCTTAGATTTCATAATTCTCTGTGAACAGATAACCTTTAGAATGGGAAAAAATATTTGCATATTATGAATCTGACAAAGGTTGATAACTAGGATCTACAGAGAACTCAAATTAATCAACAACAAAAGACAAAACAATCCCATCTATCACTAGGCAAGAGACATGAATAGAACCTTCTCTGAGGAAGACAGACAAATGGTTAACATTGCCTAACATTTGTTAGACAAATGCCTAATAAAAATATGAAAAAAGCTCATCATCCCTAATTAACAGAGAAATACAAATTACAACAACCCTGAGATATCACCTAATGCCCGTGAGACTAGCCCACATCACAAAGTCCCAGAGTTGCAGATGCCAGCATGAATGTAGAGAGAACAGTTTTATGCTGTTGGTGGAACTGTAAACTAATACAGCCTCTTTACAAGGAAGTATGGAGAATCCTCAAAGAACTCAAATTAGACCTTCAATTTCACCCGGCATCCCCATTACTAGGCATCTACCCAGAAGAAAAAAGTCATTTATCATAAATGCATTTGAGCTAGATTGTTTATCACAGCTTAATTTACAATTGTTAAGATGTGGAAACAACCTAAAAGCTCATCAACTCAAGAATGGATTAACAAACTCTGGTATTTGTACACATTGGAATACTATTCAGCCATACAAAGATGATGACTTTACATCTTTTGTATTAACCTGGATGGAGTTGAAGCACATTCTTCTTAGTAAAGTATCACAAGAATGGAAAAGCAAATATCCAATGTTCTCAATACTAATATGAAGCCAGAAGATATTTTAATACATGCCCGCATAGGAGTAAAAGTCAATTCAATTCAAGTTGAGGGCCGGGGGGAATGGAGTGGGGGAGAAAGGAGGAGGGTGGGGTTGGTGTACTCCCACTCAATGGGAACAATGTAGGGGCATATGGCACACTTTTTGGCTGTGGGACACAACTACAAGATGGACTCTACCTAACACATTCAAATATTGTGACCTGGTTTTTTGTACCCTTAGAACACTGAGCCAGTAGGGGAAAGACTGGTAGAGTTCGGGCTCTGCAGGACCAGGGGGTCTTATTATCAAGCGTGAGCTATGTTCCCTTCCATGGTGGTCCTGGAGTTCTTCATGTGCATAATGTAGCTCTCAACATCACAGACTGTAATTGACTCTTTACTTGACTGTTTCTGCCTCCAAACTCTGAAGAAGAAAGCTTGAAGAAGGGGAGTAGAAACAAGATCTAACAAATTTCCAGTCTGTGCTGCCTCTTTCTGACATGGTCCCAGACAGCTTCTGAAGGTAGAGCTTACCACCATGCTGGTCTCTCTGGTGGGCTGAATAATATCCCCCAAAGAGGTACATATCTAGATCTCATAACCTATGACTATGTTAGGTTATGTGGTAAAATGGAATTAGCTTGCAGATGGAATTAAGTTTGCTGATCAGCTGACCCTCAAATTAGGAGCTTTTCTTCCTTATTTTTGTGGGCCCAGTGTCCTCACAGGGGTCCTTACAAGTGGATGAAGTAGGCAGAAGAAGGGCTCATGGTGATTGATGTGAAGAAAATTTGACCCACCATTTGCTAGCTTTGAAAATGGAGGAAGATGCCAAGAACCAAGGATGTCTCTAGAAGACGGAGCAGACAAGGCAAAAGGTTCTGGCCTGGAGCCTCCATAGCAGCACCTTGATGTAGCTTGGTGCGACTCACTGTGGATTCCCGGCTACCCAGGTGTAAAGTAATGCTTAGCCCATCTGTGCAGCTATTATAAAATATCTGAGACCAGATAACTTATAGGCAATAAGCACTTCTTTTCTCACAGTTGTGGAGATTGAGAAAGCCAAGATCAAGGCCCTGGCTTTTGGTGCCTGGTGAGGAGCTTCTTGCTGTATTCTCACACAGTGGAAGAAACAGAGGGACAAAGGGGGCCTACTTATCTATGTACAGACCCTTCAGAAGAGACAAATCACATCCCTGAGGGTGGAGCCCTTGTGGCCTCTTCACCTAAAGGCCCCACCTCTTAATACTGCTATTTTGAAGATTAAGTTTCAACGTGAAATTTAAAGGGGATGCGTACATTCAAACAATAGCCTTCTGCCTGTGGTCCCCCCAAATTCATGTCCTTCTTACATGCAAAGTGCATTCATTCCATCCATTCCAATTTAATAACCCCTGAAGTCTTTTTTCAGCATCAACTCAAAAATGTAAAGTCCAAAGTCTCATCTAAATATCATCTAAATCAGAAGCGGGTGAGACTCTAGGTATGATTCATCCTGAGGCAAATTTCCTCTAGCTGTGAACCCATGAAATCAAATAAATTATATGCTTCCAAACCCAATGGTGGAACAGGCATAGAACAGACATTTTCATTCCAAAAGGGAGAAAAAAGAAAGAAGAAAGAGGTAACTGGTCCCAAGTGAGTCCAAAACCCAACAAGGTAAACAACATTCAATTTTAAGGCTTGAGAGTAATCTTCTTAGACACCATGCACAGCATTCTGAAACACAGATGTGGGGGGCTGGGCTCCAAGGCCCTGGGGACCCCACTTCCACTGTTTTAGGTGAAGCCCACACTGCAGCTGTCACAGGTTGGGGTCTCAGGCCTCTGGCTTTCCTGGGCTGCCATTGCACACTTGTGGCTCCGTAGTTCTGGGGTCTCGGGAGCTCCCACACCTTCTATCTAGCTCTGCCCTGATAGGGGCTCTTTGTCCCACCCTTCCCTGCCTAGGCCCCAAGTCTCTCCAAGGAATCCTTTGAAGTCTGGATGTAGGAAGCCAAATCTTCACAGCTCCTGCACTCTGCACGCCTGCAGAGTTAGCCCCACACCACTCAGAGGCCACTGAAGCTCTCTGCCCTTGCCTTCCAGAGCTGCAGTCATTGAAAACTACCCAGTACTTGGGCCCATTTGAGCTACAGCTGGGGTGGCCCAGAAGGCTAAAACCAAATGCATGGAGCAGAAAGTTGCAGGTCCCTTACCCTTTGCTTAGATAATTCTTGCATTGAATATCTCAAAGCTCATAAATTCTGCTTTCCACAAAGCCCTAGGACGCAGACACAACTTGGTCAAGGTTCTTGCCACTTTGTAACAGAAATGGCCTGTCCTCCACTTTCCAATAAGATCCTTTTCATTTCCATCTCAGATGTCATCAGAATGACCTTTTGTATTCGTATTCCTACCGACATTCTACTCCTGACCCCTTAAGCAATCTCTAAGCCAGGAGCCTGAAAATCTGTTCACAGCTCTGTTCTTCAGAGCTCTTGCCAGAATCACCTTTCACAGTTTGATGATGAAAATTTAGGTTTTTTTTTAACCTACTTCTCCAAATTCTTCCAGCTACTACCCACTATCTAGTTTCAAAGTCATTTTCACATTTTTAGGTATTTGTTATAGTAGCACCTCACTTCTTGGTACTAATTTCTGTCTTAGTCCATCCTTCTATAACATTACATTTGAGACTGAGTAATTTATAAACAACATAAATTAATTTTCTCACATATATGGAGGCTGGGAAGTCCAAGATCGAGATCCCAGCATTCCATGTTTGGTGAGGGCTTTGTTGCTGTGTCCTCACAAGGTGGAAGAGACAGAACAAAAGGGTCGCGCACATTTCTCTACATCCCTGATAGAAGGCACTATTCCCATTAATGAGAGCAGAACCCTCACAGTCTGATCACCTCCTGAAGACCTTACCTCTTAATTCTGTTACACTGGGGATTAGGTTTCAATACAAATTTTGGAAAGAATGCAGACATTCAAACCATAGCAGTAATACATTTGTGTGTTTTAAGTCACAATGTGAGTCACAATTTGTTGGAGCAGCAATGGGAAGTTAATGCACACGCCCAGTCCTGCTCTATTCCCTTCCTCCCTGTACACCCCTCATTGTGGAGCTGTAACCTCAGAGCTATCTCCACACCACTGCAAGAATGGCTGCTTTGGGGCACATCTTTTCAGTGCTATGGGGATAAAATAATTTTCTTCTCTAGCCCTATGGATCACTTATTTTCCTATCTCACTTTCTTCTCTTTGACATCATCACTACAGATTCAAGGAATCTTCCACTATTCCTGAATCCTGCCTCTCCACTTTCTAATGGGGCAACATTGGATGTGCCTCAGTTTCCATAGAGAAAAGCTGTGAGTTTTATGTCTTGGCATCTATTAACCTTCCTTCTGGTAACACTTCCCCAAATTCCTTCTGGAACATCCTTCCTTTCTTAGGCTTAGTGCTTGGGATCAGTAAACTCTGCCTCTGGCTGCAAGCATGGGCATGTGATCCAGCCAGGTGAATTTCAGCCCCACTTTCTGCTGGCCAGAATTATTGGTTTATAAACATCAAACAGCCAAATCACAGCTAATGATCTACAAAGGTGCACTTGTTAGAACTGCCAAGACAGAGGCATGGGAAATTATTCAGCCATTAAAACAGATGGAGACCTTATGTCTTTTGTATTACCTGCATGGAGATGAAACACTTTTTTCTTAGTAAAGTATCATGAGAACAGAAAAGCAAGTATCCAATGTACTCAGTATGAATATCAAGCCAGCTGATGAACTAATACACACCCATATAAGAGAAAAACTCAATTAAATTCAAGTTGGGGAGAGGAGGAAAAGAGAGAGGGCAGGAGGGAAGGGGATCAGTGTGCTCCCACCTAACGGGCACAGTGTTAAGGGCAGTGCTCCCACCTAATGGGCACAGTGTTAAGGGCAGTGCTCCCACCTAATGGGCACAGTGTGAGGGTAGTGCTCCCACCTAATGGGCACAGTGTAAGGGCAGTGCTCCCACCTAATGGGCACAGTGTAAGGGCATATGGCCCAGCTGCTGGGGGTGGGGCATAACTACAACAGGGACCGTACCTATCAACGCAAGCTTTGTAACCTAATTGTTTGTATCTCTTTATTAATCTTAAATTTAAAAAAAAGAGGCATGCACTTTTTCCTTTAGTTAGCAAGAATAAGAATGCGAGATGCAGATTATTTCAACTACTACATGGAACCTTGTGCCAAAATAAGCACAGAGGAAGTCTGAGTTAAGAAATAGAGGGCAAATAAGTCCTGAGGACAGCAGATGAGCTCCTGGACTCCACCATTTCTGAAGCCACATTACCCTCCAAATTGTCGGTTCTCATGTCCATAAATTTTCTTTAATGTTGCTCAATTTGAGTTGGTTTTCTGTTACTTTCAATGAACAATTCTTCCTAAGAAATTTATTCCAGTAGATGGAACCGTTAATCACTAGCTCAGAGAGTTGGTAGAAGAGGCCAATGTGATACCAGAGGTGGCAGAACTGTATAATGTGCAGTGCAGCAGGGAGGGTCTCTCTCTAATGAGACCCCTTTTCACAGGGCAGATGGCATTAAGTGGCCCACAGGAGGGTCAGTCTCAAGGCCTTGACAGTAACACAGACCTCTCCTCTGTGAAAGCATAAGAAACACCCGGACATTGGGCACAGCTATCCTGCAGACCCCCAAGGAGAACAGCGCAGTGATGCTGACCTGTATTTCTCATGCCAGTGACCCACAGGAGGGAGACAACTCCGGAATAAAGGCACTTTGTCATTCATCGGTCCTCCCTCTTTGGCTGTTAACACTCTCAGCTCAGACAGATAGCCTGCCTTGCAGTCACGTAGGAGCAAGACAGACTGGCTTCACCTGAAGTTTCAAAGGAAAAACAAGGAGCTGGTATTAAAATGGTACCTTTGCCCCTGAGGACTAAAAAACAGGACCACAAAATTGACTTCAACAGGGACAAGGAGGACAAGTGAGGAAAGGGGGAAGGCGGGAGACCAGAGTGGAAGAGGAGGAGGGATGCAGAGCCAGGACACAAGCACAAGTACGTGAGCAAGAAATTCGAATGAAGGAAAAGAAAGAGGAGAAAGGAAGGCGGAGAGGGCATGCGGGGGAGAGGCCATGGACGTCAGGGTGGGAAAAGGCTGGGCGTAGCCTCCCAAGAAAGCAAAGGAAAGTGTTTTGCCCAAACTTTCTTCTAGAATTTTTATCATTTCATGTCTCAAATTTTAATCTTTTATCCAGAAGAGTCAATTTTTCTAAGTGGTGAGAGGTGCAGGTCCAGTTTCACTCTTCTACATGTGGCTAACAAGTTCTCCCAGCACCATTTGTTAAATAGGGATTCTTTTCCCCAGTGCACGCTTTTGTTTGTTTTATCAAAATCAGGTGGTGATACATGAGTGGTTCCTCTCTAGGTTCTCTAGTCTATTCCACAGATCTGTATCTTTATTTTTATGCCAGTATCATGTTGTTTTGATCACTGTAGACTTGTATTAGTACCTAAAGTTTGGTAACATGATGCTTCCAGATTTGTTTTTATTTCTTAGAATTGTATCAGCTATTCTGTTTTTTTTTTTTTCTGGTTCCATATGAAATGAAATGATATATTTTCAAGTTCTTCAAAGTATGACATTGATACTTTGATTAAGATTGCAGTAAATCTTTAGATCACTTTGGGTAATATGAACATCTTAACAATGTTGATTCTTCCCAGTAACGAGGATGCTATGTTCTTCCATTTGTTAATGTCTTCTGCTATTTTTTTCCTCAGGATTTTGTAGTTCTCTCTGTAAAGATCCTTCATGTCCTTAACAAAATTGGCCTGGGAACATTTTTTATGAAGAAAACCCCCTTGGCAATTGCAGCAACACCAAAAATAAATGAATGGAACATGATCAAACTAAGAAGCTTCTGCACAGCTAAGACAGAAATTAAAGCATATAGACAATCTTCAGAATGGGAGAAGATATTGGCATGCTAGAAAACTGAGAAAAGACTGATAACTGGAATCGACAGAGAATTTAAACTAATCAATAAGAAAAAAGCAAACAATCCCATTTATAATGGGCAAGGGATATGAACAGAACCTTTCTGAAGATGACAGACAAATGGCCAACAAACACATGAAGAAATGCTCATTGTCCTCAATTATCAGAAAAATGCAAATCAAGACTACCCTGAGCTATCACTTAGCCCCCGTGAGAATAGACTACATCACAAAGTCTTGAAGCTGCAGATGCTGGCATGGATATGGAGAGAAGGGAACACTTTTTCACGGCTGGTGGGACTGCAAACTAATACAGCCTTTATGGGAAGAAGTATGGAGAATCCTCAAAGAACTAAAAGTAAACCTTCCTTTTGATCCCGTAATTTCATTACTAGGTATCTACCCAGAAGGAAAAACATCATTTTACCTTAAGGCCATTTGCATTAGAATATTCATTACAGCTCAATTCACAGTTGTCAAGTCATGGGATCAAGCCACATGCCCATCAACTCAGTAATGGATTAACAAACTGTGGAATATGGATACCATGGAATACTATTCAGCTATATAAAGGATGAAGACTTTACATCTTTTGTATTTATCTGGATGGAGTTGAAGAACATTTTTCTTAGTGTATCATGAGAATGGAAAAGCAAGTATCCGCTGTACTCATCACTAATATTAAACCAATGTATAAACAACTGCAAAAAAGCAATTAAATTCAAGTTGGAGGCTGGAGGGTAAAGGGAAGGGGTCTCTGGGGAAGGGGGGAAGAGAATGGGATTGGTGAGCTCTCACCTAGTGGACCCAGTGTAAGGGTATACAGCACAGCCTGGGTGAAGGGCTCAACTATAACTTGAATTTACCTAACAAACATAAGCAATGTAACCTAGTCATTTATACCCTCATGTTAGTCTGAAATAAAAAAGAAAAAGAAAGTGAAGGAAAGACATGTGCACAGCAGCAGGCACACGTGGCAATGACCTGCTCTTCCCTCAAAGGCTAGTGTGGCTCAAGTGCACCACAGGTGGGCAGCACAGGTAAGGCACCAGCCTTTCCTCTCTTGAGAGTCACTTCACCACTGCAGAGGAGGAAAGAAAGGAAAATACTGTGCTCAGGGCAATGCAGTGCAGGGACTTTAGAAGGGCAGATTGAAATCCCACAGCAACTGTGGGGAGAAAGAGGCAGCTCCTTAGGTCAGTATTTCAGCTCTCTGGAACTCAGCTTCCTTGGTGTGGAAAGGGGCAAAACGGGAAGTAAGTTCTGGGTAAGGACTACTCCCTTCCTTCCATGGCCAGCCCACTCAGCCTGGGCCATGCCTTCCCACCTTATCTGAGTATCTTCCCCATCTAAAAACTTGAGCTTGCTACCATGGATCAAGAGATGAATCTAAAGGTCTTCACAGCAGAGATGATTCATCTGGATAATCCTCCCTTCCCCAAAGAGCCCTTGCTGAGCATACCAAGTCCTCTGTGATGAAGAGAAACATGCCCAGTGCAGGGTGTTCACTGCTTTACTCTGTAGCCCATCTACTTTCATATGTAATTACCATCCTTGGGATTCTAATCCTGAGCCCTTTTGTTTGAAGGAGGAAGGTGGGGAGGCCTCCTCCACATGTAGTTCAGGCAGGAACTCATTTTCTAAGGCCTGTGTCGTTAGGTGGGCCACAGAGAAAGCAGGTGAACCTCCGAAGAGAGCAGACCAAGGGAGAAGCCCAAGGGAGAATGCTCCTGTCTCTTGGACTTGTAACATCCCATCATAGGAAATGATGGGAGGGGCTGCTCCCTCCCCTTCCCATCCCATCCCCAAAGAAACTGAATTTTAGTTTTTTCTTGGAATTATCTGCCACTTTTTACGTATTTTTCTAGAATGATATAGCAGTTCTGGATTAAACTGTAGCTTCTAGCCTGAGTAGCTCTGTAAACTGAAGTCAATTTGTTTAACTTTTATGAACCTCAGTTTTCCCATCTATGAAATAAGAATATTTTCTATTGATAAATACTTTTCTTGCCCAAACTTTAGGCTCCTCTGAGCCCTCTTTAAGACTAGATCTCATCCTTGGATCTTGTCCTTGACCCGCAGAGGCCAGTTATAGCAAAGAATCCTGCCGAGTCAGTTTACTGAGAACTCTTCACCCTTGTAACCTGGTCATACTTCATATCTGATCAAGTTCCTCATTCCCCATCTATGATGCTGAAACCCTTGGGCCACCTTTAGTAAGAATCTCTCTAGCCCAGTGTCTCCTGTTTGTAATTTTCTGCCCACTGACTCCCTCACTCCACTTGTTGGCTATACTGTATCCCCAGCAGCATTGAATGAATTAGTAGTTGAGCTCAGTTTTACTGAAACCTCTCTCTTTTGCTGCAATAGTAATGAATAAAATACGCCTTTACCACCTTTAACTAGTGTCTGTTCTCCTTGACACTAACTCGTGATTATGCGATGATGTGACTAATTTGCATCCAGAAAAGTTTTTCACTCATTTAAGAGATAACAATTCCATCTAAAGTTTGTGGATGTCTTACTCACTAAGGAACTATACTAAAAAAATTAACCCTGATTCAGTTAATAGACATATCACACATTTTATTCTGACCAGGACAGGGTCAGAGATACTCCTTGAGACTGACTTTAAGAGTTATGTAATCCATTCGGGCATTGAAATGTAGACTATTAGAGGAGGGTTGGTGTATAGAAACTGATGTGTGTGGGGTGGGGGAGTGAATTGGAGTCATCACCAGGATGTGGGTAAATAATTTAAGCTGAGTGAGTTTTATCTTCTGCTTGTCAGTGATAAGAACATCCCCTAGACCACTCACAGCCTGGGGCTCTGGTGCACAGCTAATGCTGACCTCTGGGCAGATCACTGGGCTCCTTCCTGGTGTATATATATATATATACCATATATATCTATTACTATATATATATGTACATACCATATATATATATATATATATACACTCACACACATATAAATATACCATATATACACATATAAGTAACAGATAGCAATATAGTAACAGAACTATATATATTATTTCTTTATTTGTTCTACTTTTTGGGACACTTCCTCAATGTTCAGTCTTTCTATTGGGTTTTTACTTCCTGCCATCATGCCCTTAATTTATATAAGCTATTTTATATATTTTGAATATTCTTTTCTAAAAATGGCATTTTGTTATTGTCTGGTCAAGCATTATTTTCCCTTATGCCTCTGGAGGGATTAATGAAAATTTCCTGAGGTTTTTCTCTTGTCATGGTCTCTTTTCTATATTTTTTCTAAGTTGTTCTGTTATGATTACTGTCTTCTGGGATTTCTTTTACACTGTTGGTGGGACTGCAAACGAGTATAACCTCTGTGGAAAACAGTATGGAGATGCATCGAGGTGCTAAAACATTTGATCCAGAAATCCCACTGTTGGGTATTTACCCCCCAAAAGAAGTCATTTTATCAAAAAGACCATGAGTGGATTAATAAAATGTGATATATGTGTCAGGATGCAAATGTTTACTTAAACCCCTCCTCCTGGTAAGACACCTCTGCCCTTAGCTACTCTCCAGTCCAGATGCCCCTGTGTGAAGCTCTAGTCTTCTGTCAGGGTGGACATGGGACAGCCACCCGTGGGGTTGTAGGACCCAAGCAACTCCTTAAACAGAATCCCACGCACCTTGCGGTTTTAAGTCACCTTCACTTTCACAGTTTATCATGGGCCTTGCATTGTTGCTCAGGATGCTCCCTGATGAACTACTGATAACTTAGGATTCAGCCTGGAGGAGTTTTCTAGTTAAATAACCAGTCACCCATCTGCTCTGCAATTCCCCATGTTTTTTTTTTTCTTGTTGTCTGTTCTCCCATTCCTTTTGTGCATAAGAGTTTATGTCGTTTCAGAAATCCCTCTGCTGTCTCCTTCGTGTTTTGTTTTTTTTTAGGAGGGAGCAGAAATCAATGTGTGTTCAGTAGTCATCTTTATGTGGCAGGCTGCATTATTTTTTAAAAAGACAAACAATACTTCAGTGGAATTTCTCTCTCACCCTCACACCCCTCTGGGGATGAATGTGGCCTGATGTACTCAACATTTCTGTGGACAAGTTGAGAAACAGTGGAGATACCGCACAAGTGTTAGTCTCCTTCTCCCCTTCTCTTTTCCTTTTCTGTAAAAGATCAATGTTTGGCTTATGTGGATGACAAATTGAGTTTTCTATTTCTTCATCTTCACCCCCTGAAGCAACAAACCCTTAGAAAGATGATCACAAATCTTGGGCAGTTGGACTTTTTTAGGGTAAAAGTCAATTAATTTAAATGTCAGTGTCAACTTAATGTCAGGCTATGGAGTTAGAATTTTACTACTTCAAAATGTCAACCACTTCCTCTCTATGATTGGCAGGAAATTGGAAATGGATTATATAGATAAACATATATCCAAAGGAAATTCCTAGAGAATTTGATTTAAAAGTGGATAGAAAGGGACACTCAGTTGGAGCTATGACAGCAAGTAGTATAAAATTAAATTTATTAAGAGTCACAATAATTGTGTGTATTCAACTTAGAAAGCAAATGGCTGTTGTTACAGGACATGAGCAGTGTCACTTCTGGTATTGGTCTAGGAGGTCTGTGGGAGCCTGGAGGTACGTCAGAGGTAGAAGGCTATTTTGACAAGGGAGGGGGCTCCCTAGGAAGCCTGAGGGAGTGAGTGCAGAGTGGGTTCCAGTGGGGGCAGCGTGTAGAGTGAGGGAGGTAGTCACACACAGGGTGAGGTGCTGCCATGAGCAGAAGCAGCCTGATGCAGCTGAGGCCTGGAATGCCTGAGCTCAGGACCAGCAGAAGCTACAGGAATTTGGAATTTACTGGGCTCAATCAACTGCAGAAATGAAAAGTAAATAAGCACAGAAACCTCTTTTATGGACTGCTGGCCATTTGCCAAGGCCAATTCAGTCACTCAATGAAGCAACTCCAGCTTGGATGACCAGGAGGAAAGCTTGAAGGAGTATAACTTTGACTTAAAATATACAAAAGAAAATTATGTAATTAAAACATGTGTATCCCCTAGGGCAGTGCCTTTGGCTCTAAGGAGTAGGACGCCCACCCCATATGCCGGAGGTTCAAACCCAGCCCTGGCCAAAAACTGCACACACACACAAAAATGTGTATCCCTATAACATTCTGAAATTTACAGAAGAAAGAGTAAGCTGTTTACAAGACAGGAATCAGAGAATATGGATATTCATGGGACCCTTGAGAGACTATAACAGGCCCGAGAGTGTAGGTAATGATTTGACAAAGATATTGACAATCTTGATTAACCCCAAGAGTACAACACCCTGGTCTTGCAGATATCCACTGATGGAATGGTTTATCAGGTAACCAATATTACCATGTCTCATCATGGAGTCTCTCTGTCTCCCTCCCTCCTTCCCTCTCCTTTCTCTGTCTCTGTCTCTCTCTCTGGTATCATCTGTCCGTCTGTCTCTTCTGCCCTGGTACTGTGTTTCTGTCCCTGTTTCTCTGTCTCTGATGTCTGTCTGCTGCTTTCTGTCTCTGTGTCTATGACCCTGTCTCTATCTCTATGTGTCTCTCTTTGTCTTACTCTAAATCCTTATGGCAGATTTGTAAAAGAGCAAACAACTTTGCATACAACCTCCAATTCCACTCTGCTAATTAGAATAATTTGTGATAAAGCAATGTTTTAAAATATTAATTGAAGTACTCCCTCCATCTTGATATTTCCATTATATTTTTTGGAAGGATAACACCAAGAAAAAGGAGTCTTTTCTTTCTTGGATTTTAAGTTGTAAAAAGTCATGTCTTTTGATGAATGGGCAAAAAAACTTTGGGAAAAATTATAGATCAAGGAAATATTAAAACAGATGAATAGCCAAGCCATCTACTCTCTTTTGTCAGGGGAAAGACACTTTGGACTTCATGGGTGCCTAAGATGAGACCCTAAGCCTTGTCTCTACCTCTTTCTGGATGTCAGTCTTTTTTATTTGGAAGGGATATGGCAGACTCTTGAGTGCCTTCCAATAATCTTTGTCCTCTTTACTTCCTTCCTGATACCATTTTTAAAAAATCTGCAAATGCTTTTCTTCTGTCTTATTTAAATATGAATGTATGTATGTATTTTGAGACAAAACTTGCTCTGTTGCTTGGGCTGGAGTGCAGTGGCACTTTCACAGTGTAGTGGCACTGTTATTACAACCTCAAACTTCTGGGCTCTTGTGATCTCCCTGCCACAGCTTCCTGAGTAGCTGAGACTACAGGTATGTGCCACCACATCCGGCCTCTTTATTCTTGAAAAATAGTTTTGCTGGTCATAGCATTCTGGGTTCAGTTTACGTCACTACTCCCTCCAACTTACTTTTAAGAACATTACTCCATCATCTTCTTGAATTCATTGTTTATCACAAAAAGTCAGTAGTAATTCAAATTACTTTTTCCCCTGAAACTATTTCTATTTTGTGTTTCTTATTTGGCTGTTTCCAAAATTTTCTCTTTATCTTTGTGTTTTTAGCATTTTTATTATGATGTACTCAGGGTAGTATTCTTTAAAATTCCCTGGGCTGTTAGAATCAACAATTACAAATTCTTCAAATTTGGAGAAAATTATTGTTTCTTAATTTCCCCCCCCCCCACTTTTAAACTTTTCTTCTTTGTGTAACAACTTGCTGAGGCTCTGCTCACTATTTACAAGAAATCTCTCCATTTTCAGATTGGCTAACTTTTGCGTTCATTAATTATATTTTCTCTTATGGATGATTTGAATGTTCCTTGTGTATGTCTAGTGATTTTGGATTGTATTCTGCAATGACAAATTTATAGCCTATAGATTTTTCTATATTATCTCAAAGAATATTTTTTCTCTTTACTTTCTCATTTTTTTCCCTCTTCACTTTCTCTTCCTCTGTCTCTCTTTTTCTTCCTTCTCCCTTCCCTCTTCCTCCCTCCATTTCTCGTTCTTTCTTTCCTTCTTTATAGCAGTAAGTTCACTTGACCCAGCTCAGACTCCAAAGTCTATATCCTTTTGGTGGACAGTAGCTGAAATAACTATTTCATTCTTTTAAATTTGGCTGCACTGCTTAATGGTACAGTTGGGGCATCAGCCCATCAGTCAAGGATTAGAGAATAGTTTTTTTGTAGAAATCAGTATACCAACTTTCTGAAAAATCTCCTTCTTGGAATTTCACCTCTCTCACTTCCTAATTACCTTGAAATCCGTCCTCTGCCTCTTAAATAAAGCTCTGGGTTTCATCTAAATTCTAAACTTATCTGGGGAAAAATGACTGCTTTTCTCAGATAGAAATCCACAAAAATGGGAAACTTGCACAATGTCATTATCTTTTTCCACATGTAGAGTCCAGTGGTAACTCTCCATCCTGGGGTTATAGTTATTTATAGGAGGACTGGTTCAACACAAAATACTTCACCATCACTGCAAACAGAACTATAAAGTTCAATTTTACTAGGCAGAAAAATGTCATGTCTAAGAAAAGAATAAACTATGGCTACCCACATTTTTTTCACTTATCATTTATGGCCACTTTCAAGGTGTGATAGCAGAGTTGAATATTTTCAACAGAAATGTAAAAACTAAATGGCCCACAAAATCTAAAATATTTATTATCTGGTCCTTTAGAGAAAAACTTTGCCGATCCCCAATCTATAGGAATGGATAGATTACATATTCTATGCAATTCTATACAAATATTACCTTTTGTTACTAGAATTTTGAAAAGAATTAGATAGTAGGAAGTATAATGCTACATTTTCTGGCAAGCATTTGGGCTGGAAATGATGTGTGTTGTTGTTTAAAAATCTATATGCTTTGATAAATGGAATGAAAACCAATTCTTACCCACATTCACAACACTACTGAGGACAGAACCTGAATCTGACCTAGGTAACATTTTTTTTTTTAAGACACGAGTCTCACTTTGTTGCTCTTGGGGTCATAGTTCACAGCAACCTCAAGCTCTTGGGCTCAAATGATTCTCTTGCCTCAGCCTTCCAAGTAGCTGGGATTATAGGTGCCCTCCACACACCTGGCTATGAATATTTTATAATAATAAAATATTATTCATAATTATTTTTACTAATATTATTCCTTGGGGAGAGTCAATGAGAAGTAGAGAGAGGAGCAAAGGTAGGTGATATGACTGTGATTTTTTTTCTTTTTTTTATATATATTTTTGTATTAAGTCATAAACACATAGATCATATATACATTAATGCATTTATGGGGTACAATGTGCTGATTTCATATAGAATTAGGAATGCTTACGTCACACTGTAATATACACCTCATCTTGTTTACCTAATTATTTTGTTTCCACTTTTTTTTTATTAAGTTATATGTACATAGATCATGAATACATTTATGCCTTTGTGGGATTCAATGTGTTGATTATTTATACAAATTGGAGTGCTTACAGCCTACTAATTAACATAGCTTTACCCTCATTTACTTAATCACAGAAGAATATTTGCCAGCTCCATCCACGTAAACATAAAAGAGGTAAAGTCTCCATCTTTTTAAAATGCTGCATAGTATTCCATGGTGTACATATACCATAACAATTCTTGGAGAGAGTGCAGGGGAAACACTTGAAAAAATTGACCTGGGAGAATACTTTATGAGGAGGACACCCTGGGCAATTGAAGCAACATTAAAAATACATTACTGGGATCTTATCAAACTAAAAAGCTTCTGTACAGCCAAGAACACAGTAAGTAAAGCAAGTAGACAGCCCTCAGAATGGGAGAGATTTTTGCAGGTTTTATTTCCAACAGAGGTCTAATAACCAGAATCCACAGAGAACTCAAACTTATTAATAAGAAAAGAACAAGTGATCCCATTTCATTGTGGGCAAGAGACATGAACAGAAGCTTCTCTGAAGGAGACAGGCTCATGTTCTATGGACACATGAAAAATGCTCATGATCTTTAATCATCAGAGAAATGCAAATCAAAACCACTTTGATATATTATCTAACTCCAGTAAGAGTAGCCCATATCATAAAATCCCAAAACTACAGATGTTGGTGAGGATGTGGAGAAAAGGGAACACTTCTGCACTGCTGGTGGGAATGCAACCTAGTATGTTCCTTTTGGAAAAAAGTTTGGAGAACACTCAGGGATCTAAGTGTAGACCTGCCATTTGATCCTGCAATCCTCTACTACAGGTATGTCCAAAAGACCAAAAATCACATGACAACAAAGATACTTGCACCAGATTGTTCATTGCGGCTCAATTCATAATTGCCAAGTCATGGAAGATGCCCAAGTGCCCATCGACTCATGAATGGAGATGACTGCGATTTTAACTTTATTCATAATTATTGATAAAGACAGAGGAATCTCAAATAATAATTGAGTCAAATCAGTAAATAGGACACTGAATTGGGGAAATTTATGCATTTTTATATAAAAGAAATGTGAGTGTTTGTTAACTCTTGATGGGGGATACATGGCTATTATATTTTCCTCTGTTCTTTTGGATGTGTTCCAAATTTATATCTCTGGTTAGGAACTCTGCTCTGAATTTCAATTGTGTGCCTACAGTGTTCTCCCACCATCTCCTCCTATTGGTCCCATATATATGTGAAACTTAAATGTCCAAAGAAGGCTCGGCGCCTATAGCTCAACCGGCTAAGGCGCCAGCCACGTACACCTAAGGTGGTGGGTTCGAATCCCCAGCCCGGACCCGCCAAACAACAATGACGGCTGCAACCAAAAAATAGCTGGGTGTTGTGGCGGGCGCCTGTGGTCCCAGCTACTTGGGAGGCGGAGGCAAGAG
>CAUYTI010129901.1:0-26736 GCA_963575145.1 Galago senegalensis
TCAAGGGAGTCTCCTGCCTCCACCTCCCAAGTAGCTGGGACCACAGGCGCCCGCCACAATGCCCGGCTATTTTTTGGTTGCAGCCGTCATTGTTGTTTGGCGGGTCCAGGCTGGGGATTCGAACCTGCCACCTTAGGTGTACGTGGCTGGCGTCTTAGCCGGTTGAGCTATAGGCACCGAGCTGTGTTCCCCTAGTTTGAAGCCAGCACCTTACCTCCTTGAGAATGAAAAGGCAAGATGAGCCCCCTGTTGCCAATATTTAGACAGAGTAGCTTCCCAGGAGGCATGGACCTTCAGCAAGACAAAGAATGAGTGGCCCCCTCTTTACATCCCTGCACCTCTCCTCTAATTCTTTGCAAAAAAAAAAAATAGTGCTTTTTAAGCATGTTTAGATGGCAGCACTTTGAGTTGTTGGTCATTTTTTTTACAGACACTATAATTTTTATAGAACACCACAAAATGGATAGACAAGATAAGTAGTAGACGGCACAACTGATATAATAACAACGATTATAGAATGCAACCACACTAATATTTATGAGTAATCATTATGCGCCAGGCAGCTTTCTAAGAACTTTACATATATTAATTCATTTAATACCTACAGGGACTCTATAAGGCAGAGATTAATATTATTATCCCCCTATTATAGGTGAAGAACAATAGGCATAGAAAGGTCATGTAATTTCTCAACACACTTTGTCAAATAGTGACAAAACTTTCTCAAATAGAGAGAGTCTGGTTTCCCAGCCCACATCCTTCATCAAAATACATACTTCAACTCACTGCTTTGGTAAAAGTTTATGAAGGATAACCTTAAATTTGAGATAATTTGATGAATTAACTTCTTATCCTTTTATGTTCTCTTATCCCTTTCTGGGAAGAAGAGATGATTCTTCATAGGAAAGGAAGCTTATTATCTAATAAAAGCTTAGTGAGTATATAGACATTAAATAAGTAATTACCCCAATAACAATTTAGTTTTAATTGTTATAAGGGCTAAGGAGGGAAAATATAGGACCTGGGGTCTTGACCCAATATGATAGGGAGGGATCCTTTCAAATATCAGGCAAACACTTTGAACTTCATGACGACAATGAGGAAATCTGAGAAAAGACAGAACAACAAATAAGGAATTTATTTGTTACCTTTGCTGAAATGAACTATATTCAGATTAGGATTGTCATAATTGATTGGGCTAGCAGAACCTGATAAAACCTAGGCAGCAAATAATATCTGTTCTAGTAGATACCAGAGGCATTTAGGGGGCTGCCCTATTAATGGATCAGCCAACTCAAATACTGGTGTTGAGATCAATGATATAAATTGCAGTCTAGAAAAAGATAATCTTAAAAGCTCGGAGACTAAAGCAAAAAGACAAGCCAATGAAGAATTGTTGCAAAGGAATTGCAAGCATCATGTTGTCAACAAAATCTGAACAGAGGACTAAGCAGGGATTACTGAGACTTTCTAGTGGAGATTATTTTAGTAGATGAAAAACTGGATTTTATCAGGGAATTCACAAAGACTTATGATCAAAATGATTAAAATGATGACCAGAAGGGACTATGTGAAACCTTTTGGATGAGGATATGAGGACTTGAGGATGTTATGCTGGGACATTCAGAAGGTCAAAGAAGACCAGGAGGAACTCAGGAAGCAATAATCACAGAAAGTGGTAGAAAGGAAAAAGAGCTTGAGAGACACAAGTTTTAATAACCCAATCATCACCGTGGTAGCAAATAACAAAAACAGAGTGAGGAGCAAACAGAAGACAAGTGAATGAGATGTGCAAGAAATCCAGCCACTTTCCACAAGGCCAAGGTGGGCAGATTCCTTGAGCTCAGGAGTTCGAGACCAGCGCAAGCATGAGTGAGACCTTGTCTCTAAAAAGTAGCTGGCGTCCTGGCAGGTGCTTGTAGTCCCAGCTACTCAGGAGGCTGAAGCAAAAGAATCTCTTGAGCCCAAGAGTTTGAGGTTGCTGTGAGCTATGAGACCATGGCACTCACCCCCATGGTGACTGAATGAGACTCTGTCTTGGAGAGGGGAGGGGAGGGGAAAACTGCCTCATGTGAAAAATGTCTAACAAGGATTTAGGGCTGAGACTTAAAGGAAGAAAAGATGAGCAGAGTGAGAGGTCCTGACAGCGTGGAGGAGAATGCAGGGACTTTATAATTCTTGGTCTTACATGAAATCTGTGTCACCTAAATGATGCCTTCCTAGGAATTTTATAGGAAGCTCTGTTGTCTCTACTGTACTTATTATACAAGTTGTATTTATGTCTCACAGCCAAACCTCCTTAGTTACCCTTGTCCACTGGGGGTGCCTTCACTTTCTTGTGGAAAGTGCCCTGCAGGTGGTAGGTCCTTTGTAAAAATGCATATGACTGCTCAGAAACTCAGCTTTTGGATGATTAGACTAAATGCAGCTGCCTCTTCATCCTCCTGAGTGCGATGACATATGTATAGGTTAGTGTTTGGAATTAAATTATCCATCCAGACAGGATGCCTATCTCTGAAAGAAGTACCTGGACTCTGAAGCCTCCAAAGAAACAAAAAGATACAAGCCAGCCTTCAAAGGGCCCGACAGGCTTTCTTCGGGGTCACACCTGGGATTTCATCCAAGATCACCCTAACACCTACCTCACAAGGTTACAGGGAGAATTAAAGGGGATGAGGGTGACCCTCCCTGAGTCCCTG
Source organism: Galago senegalensis (assembly GCA_963575145.1). Taxonomy (NCBI): domain Eukaryota; kingdom Metazoa; phylum Chordata; class Mammalia; order Primates; family Galagidae; genus Galago; species Galago senegalensis. The sequence continues at coordinate 2,700 of CAUYTI010129901.1, forward strand.
CGGTAGACTACAAACATAGCCACTAATTCTTCCCATCTTTGTATGTACAACCCTTCCAAAGTGACTAGCTACCAATTCTCCCGTCCCTGCATGCACAACCCTTCCAAAGTAACTTTGTAATTCCTCCCATCAAGAAGTGGAGTCTGTTTCATGGCTTGACCATGAATCTCACTTTGGCCAACAGAAAGGTAGCAAACGTGGTACCAGATTTGAAAACACTTGGGCATTGATTGCTCTTTCTTGCTGCTCTTAGGAATCCTAGCCAGCCTCCTCGGAATCTCTTTCTTTTTTTTTTTTTTTTTTTTAGACAGATCCTCAAGCAATCCCCCTGGGTAGAGTGCTGTGGCATCACAGCTCACAGCAACCTCCAACTCCTGGGCTCAAGAGAGTCTCTTGCCTCCGCCTCCCAAGTAGCTGGGACCACAGGTGCCCACCACAACACCCAGCTATTTTTTGGTTGCAGCCGTCATTGTTGTTTTTGGCAGGCCTGGGCTGGATTCGAACCCACCACCTTAGGTGTATGTGGCTGGTGCCTTAGCCACTTGAGCCACAGGCACCAAGCCCCAAATCTCTTTCAATACCACTTCCTGTTCCAGAGAAAATGAATCTCCCTGCCCCTCCCCATTCCTTCTCCTCTCCTTCTTCCCTGTGAAGAAGCTTGAGCTAGTCTGCTGGATAATGAGAAACACTGTGCCCATTACATCTCTGGCCTTGGCCAACTACTTCCCATTGCCAGACATGTGAATGAAGGTACCCTGGGTTACCCAGTACCAGCTGACTTGCAATTGACTCATTAGGAAACACAGCAAAAACCAGCTGAGATGACCTAGACCAGAACTACACAGTCTACCCAAAGAATCATGAGCCAAATAAATGATTGTTTTAAGCCACTAAGATCTGGGATGGTTTGAAAAAAGGGAATAAAAGTGAATTTATATATGTCTGGATTGTTATAGTTTCACCAACTGATTAATAATTGACTGAGGCTAAAATCTTTATTTTCTGACTGCCACTGAAAGGGCTAGGTTCACATTAGTCTTTGCTATGGTCCGTACTATCTTCCATAATGAACAAATATTTGCTGCTATCATGGCCAAAAAAGAAGCTGCAAATCTTTCTATAATGCAGGTTTAATAGTAGTCAGGATTCTCCAGAGAAGAAACAGAACCAATAGGAGGGAGATATACAGGAGAGAGAGAAAGAGAATTCCATAATCTTCAACTGGCAAGCTGGAGCCCCAGGAGAGTGCAGTATAAGTCCAAAGGCCTGAGAACCAAGAAAGGGGATGGGATGAGTCCTAATCTTAGAGCAAAGAGAGACCAAAGTCCCAGCTCAAGCAGTCAGGCAGGCAAAGTTCTCTCTTAGCCACTTTTGTTCTATTTAGGTCTTTAATAGATTAGATGAAGCCCACCCACATTAGAGAGAGCAATCTGCTTTACTCAGTTCACCAATTCGTATGTTTGTTTCATCCAGAAACTCCCTCACATACACACCCAGAATAATGCTTGGCCAAATATCTAGGCACCCCATAAAAAAAGATGGAGAGGTGAAACCTGGATGGAGCTGAAACACATTCTTCTTAGAAAAGTATCACAAGAATGGAAAAGCAAGTACCCAACGTACTCAATATTAATATGAAGCCAGTAGAAAAACTAATACATGCCCACACAAGATAAAAAATCAATTCAATTCAAGTTGGGGGGACGGAGAAGGAAAGAGGGGAAAGAGGGAAGCAGGGAGGGGGTGCCATATACCCTTACATTGTCTCCACCTAATGAGCACAATGTAAGGTAATACCCTCATTACCCAATGTAAGCGTATTACACCCAGTGTAAGTGTATGGCACACCTCCTGGGTGTGAGACACAAGTACAACAGGGACATTACCTAACAAGTGCAAACATTGTGACCTAATCATTTATACCCTTATATTAATCTGAAATTTAAAATAAATAATAAAGTAAAAGAAACCCCACAAATATCTGGGCACCAAGTAGCCCGATTAGTTAACTTTCACAATGGGTAAATTTATGGGAAGCTTCTCACTAAGGGACAGTGTCTTAGTCTGTTTTCTGCTTCTGTAACAGAATACTACAGACTGAGTAATTTATGAAGAAGAGAAATGCATTTCTTACAGCTCTGGAGGCTGGGAAATCCAAGAACATGGTACTGGCAATTTGTCATGGTCATTCCACAGTGGATGGGCAGAAGGCAGAAGGGCAAGAAATGGTGACAGAACTTAATACAGAAAAGAGGACCAAACTCCTGCAATAACTAATGCACTCCCATGATAATGACATTAATCCATTCATAAGGGTAGAGTCCTCGTGGCCTAATCCAAGGGCCCATCCCTCAATACCACCACAATGGCAACCAATTCTAAATGAGTTTTGGAGGGGGATTCAAACCATAATAAACAGAAAGTCCTTTGGAATCTATGAAAGCAAAAGAACAAATTTCACTTCTCTGTCATCAGCCTTCCTGTCCAGCCAAGTGGAGCTCATGAATGGTCTACTTGAACATTCTCCTCCATTTCATGCACCACTGCCTGGAAAGATGCCTGCCTGCCTTATAATCTGTGATGATTCAAACCACTAAGAGTTTAAAAGAACTCTAATAACGCTAATAATATTAACAGGAACAATAATCATAGTGAAAAGAGCTCCACTTGCAAAAAGTACAAGTAGACAACAGGTAGCTTTGAAATTATTTTCCTTTCATATCAAACATTAGATATCCAGAGTGGGAAAGGAAGATAAAGAGAGAATCACACACTGAGTTTTGCCACAGGCCCTTTTGGTGAGTCATAGGACACTGCCAGTATAGATTTCTAGAGAACAAAAATCCATAACCATTAGAAAATATCCAGGTGAATGAATTTGTGTTTGAATTATTAATCGGGTTTATAAGGAATCTTACAGATAGAATCAGCTCTGAGTATGCAGAGTATTTTCATTATAAATAAATAGAGGCTTTGAACATTTTTCAAAGTTCATTAATTATTGAGGTCCTTTCAAGCAGCTCTCACTTTGTCAAGTTTTGATTTTTGTTCCTGACCAAACCAAGATACTCAAGAGTCCACATTGACTGTGACCTCATTCAGAAAGTGATTTATAGCTTTCCTAAATTCTTTTGAATAAAAATCATTCTGGAGAAATTTGATTTTAATTCTAGGTACTGAGTTACTCTTAATATTACAGCTTTTAAAAAAGAAATCGTGGTAAAATACACATAACATAAAATTTACCACTTAACCATTTCTAAGTGTGCAGTCCAGTGGCATAAAGTACATTTATTTTGTGATGCAGTCAGGACCACCATCTATGTCCAGAATTCTATTCATTTTGCAAAACTACAAATGGCAAATTCTGTTGCCATTACATAGTTCCCCACTGCCCTGTTCCCTTTTCCCACCACCATTCTACCTCTATCTGTATGAATTTGACTACTCTAAGATCATACAGTATTTGTCCTTTAATAACTGGCTTATTTTAGTTGGCTTACGGTCTTCAAGGTTTATCCATGTTTTAGCATGTGTCATAATTTCCTTCCTCTTTAAGGCTAAATAATATTCTATTGTCTTTTTTTTCAAGGTAAGAGTCTTGCGCTGTTGCCCAGGCTAGAGTGCATAGAGGCTGCTTAGCTCACAACTACTCAAACTCCAGCAATCCTGCCTCAGCCTCCTGAGTAGCTGAGACTACAGCCATTTTTCACCATGGCCAACTAATTTTTTGATTTTAATAGAGACAGCATCTTGCTTTGACTCAGGCTGGTCTTGAACCCCTGACCTCAAGCAATCCTCCCACCTCCCCACCTTCCAGACTACTAGGATTATAGGTGCCAGCCACTGAGCCTGGCCATCCATTGTAAATACTATATACATATATTAATCATCTGTCAATGAATGCTGAGGTTATTTCCACCTTTTGGCTCTTAGAAATAGTACTGTTATGAACATGGTGTGCAATAATCTCTTCCAGAGTCTGCTTTCAATTCTTTGGATGTATACCCAGAAGTGGAACTGCTAGATCATATAGTAATTCTATAATTAATTGTGTTTTGAGGAAATACCAGAGGTTTTCACAGTGGTTGTACCATTCTACATTCCCACCAACAGTACGTAAGGACTCCAGTTTTGCCACATCCTCATCGGTGCTTATTTTCTGCTTTTTGATAGTAGACATCCTAATGGGTGTGAGGTTATACTTCAGTGTGGTTTTGGTTAACATTTTCCTAATTATGAGTGACGTTGAACATCTTTTCATCTGCTTATTTGCCATCTGTGTATCTTCTCTAGAGAAATGTCTATTTGAGTCCTTTCCTCATTTTTAAATTGGGTTGTTTTGTTGTTGAGTTGAGGAAGTTCTTTACATACCTTTGATATCAGCCCCTTATCAGATCTCTGCTTTGCATGTATTTTCTCCCATCCCAGGGTTGTGTTTCGCTGTGTTGCTTGTGATCTTTAATGCATAGAATTTATAAATGTTGATGGGGTCGAGTTTATCAATTTTTCCTTTTGTTGCTTGTGCTTTTGGTGTTATATAAAAAAATTGCCAAGTCCAGTATCATGAAACTTCATCCCCGCTTCTGTTTTCAGTTGTCCTGAAATATAATTGGCAAGTAAAAATTGTATATGCTTAAGGTGCACCACTTGATGCTTTCACGTAAGTATACATTGTGAAACCATTACCATAACAAGCTAATTAATGTATTCATTACTCAGAAAGTTATCATTTTCTTTTCATTCTTGTGTGTGTCTGTGTGTGGTGAGAACACTTGAAGTCTGCCCTCTTAGCGAATTTTAGTATACAATATCGTATTGTTAGTTATTTTCACCGTGATGTACCTCAGATCACCAGGACTTATTCCTATTGCATAACTGAAACTTTGTACCCTTCAGCCAAAAGCTCCCTATTTCTTTCTCATGTTCTTGGCAACCATCATTCTACTATTACTATGAATTCACTTTTTTTTTAGATTGTACATATAAGTAAGATCATTTAGTATTTGTCTTTTGGTATTTGACTTACTTCACTTAGCATAACATCCTCCAGTTTAATCCACATTTCTTTCTTTTTTAAGGCTGAATAAATATATATATCATACTTTCTTTAGCCATTCACCCTTCAGTTGATATTAGGTTGCTTTCATATCTTGATTATTGTAAATAATGCTTCAGTAAACCTGGCAGGGTAGACATTTCTTCATGATCCAGATTTCATATTCCTTGGATACATACTCAGAAGTGGGGTTGCCAGATCATATGGTAGTTCTATATTTAATGCTTTAGGAAATTCTATACCATGTTCCATAAAGCCAACACCAATTTACATTCCTAACGACAGTGTACAGAGTTCTAATTTCTACACATTCCCATTAACACTTGTCACCCTTAATGGGCAGTGATGTTGAGCATCTTTTCATATACCTATTGGCCGTTTGTGTGTCTTCTTGGGAAAAATACCTATTCAGGTCCTTTGGCCATTTTTAAATTGGGTTATTTGGGGTTTTACTGTAAAGTTTTATGAGTTCCTTATACATGCATAGATTTTTGGATATTACTCCCTTATCCTAGTTATGGCTTGTAAATATTTTAACTGTCAATTGTTTCCTTCACTGTGCCCAAGAGTTTTAGTTTGCTGCAATGCTGTCACCTGTCTTTGCTTTCGTTACCTGTGCTTTTGTAGTCATATCCAAAATATCATAACTAAAACCAACGTCAGGAATTTTTTTCTCGGGCTGGGTTTGTAATCCTAGGTCTTTGGGAGGCCAATGAGGATCACCTGAGCTCAGAAGTTTGAGACCAGCCTGTGCAAGAGTGAGACCTTGTCTCTAGTAAAAATAGAAAAATTAGCTGGGTGTTGTGGCAGGCAACTGTTGTCCCAACTACTTGGGAGGCTGAGGCAAGAGGATTACTCAAACCCAGGAGTTTGAGCTTGCTGGGAGCTATGATGCCTCAGCACTCTAGCCAGGGTAACAGAGTAAAACTCTGTCTCCAAAAAAAGAAAGAAAGAAAGAAAAAGAAAAAAGAATCCTTTCTCTGTGTTTCCTTCTAGTCTTCTAGTAGTTTTATAGTTTCAGATCTTGTAGTTAGGTCTTGAGTCTACTGTAAGGTTATTTTTTTTTTTTTTTTGAGATGGAGCCTCAAGCTATTTCCCTGGGTAGAGTGCCATGGCATCACAGCTCATAGCAACCTCCAACTCCTGGGCTCAAGCGAGTCTCCCATCTCAGCCTCCCAAGTAGCTGGGACCACAGGCGCCTGCCACAATGCCTGGCCATTTTTTAGTTGGAGCCATCATTGTTGTTTGGCGGGCCTGGGCTGGGGATTTGAACCTGCCACCTTAGGTGTATGTGGCTGGCGCCTTAGCCACTTGAGCCACAGGCACCGAGCCGGTTATTTTTATATATAGTGTGAGGTAAGGGTCCAATTTTATTCTTCTGCATGTGGATATAGAGTGTTCCCTAAGTCATTTGTTAAAAAGACACTACTGCTTCTTTAAAAAAAGAAAATTGTTTGCTTCCTTTGGTCCTTTGGCTTCCTGCTGTGGCTAGCCCCTGGGTATCTCTACATCCTTTGTTGGTCCCCTTAACTTTGCCTAAGCTTTTGTAAATAGTCCCTTCATTAAAATGTCATCAGAACTTGGGAGTGGGTCTAATGTTTCCTGCTTGGCCTGGGCCTGCCAAGAATGGTATGTGAACATAAAGACAACTAGAAAACTAATTAGTCTAGAGAGACAGTCATAATGGCACTTATGTCCTGTTTGGAAGTTGAAGGTTGAGTGAGAGAGACCCAGGAGTCATCTCTTTGCTTTTTTTTTTCCCCCCACATAGGTGAGAAAGGAAAAGAAGAGAAGGGAAATTGTGGATTTTTTTTAAAGGCCCAGATTCCAAAGGGAAATCTTGATGTAAAGGACCAACATCTCCTGCTGAGTACTTATTAAGATAATCCTTATATGGGGACTAATAGTTTTATTTAATTTTATAATTATAATTATTTTATAATTTATTGATTTTATACTACCAGCAGCTTAAAGGATCAGAAGGGTTTCCCCCATCACCCCAAACCCAGTCAAGAAGTTAAGCATTGTTCATATATCACTCTGCCACAGACATATGTTTACAGTTTGGGCACAAGAAGTGAGCCCAGGGCTAGATTACATTAAGTAATAATTAATCATATCAGAGGTTAACACGGAAGAGGGCACCAATTTGGGTCTGCCCAAGTACTCCATTTCTTTTAATCTTACTTCTTTAGTGTTTTCTTAAAGGGATTGTATCTTCTCCAGATTAATTTTCTTCTATGCAATTGAACTTACTAATTGGGCAAACCCAATTCATACTTGGGCTATCTCAGTTATTGAAGCAATTTGAGTTTGGAGGGGCCCTCTGCCTTCTAACTGGACTTGAATTAAATCATTCTATAAACTACACCCAGAATTTAATACCTTGGGAGTGAATCCTGGGCACGTGTTCTTAGACTCAGAGTACTATCAGCTACCCCCCTTCAGAATTCAGTCCGTAAGACTGTGCTTCCACCCTTACTTGCTACCTCCTAACAGCAGCTGTCAGAATTACAGACTTAGCCTCTTGCCTCAGACAGAAATAATCAACGTCCCACTTGTGGAATACTTTATAAATTCAACCTATTTCAAGGATGACAACCATCACAATTTACAAAGTTACATGACTAATTCCTCGCTTTTTGCCATCTCAAAAATTATTCTTTATGTTAAAAATAAATAAATAGATATGAATCACAGTTTGAAGTACAGATGGAGAGATCTTCCTCCTGTCCAATCAACTCATGCTTATTCAAATAATGACATAAGACCAGGAGAGAAAGATTCTAAATTTGATCCATCTCTCTCTGTCCAACCATGTCTCAAAGATGCCAAATCTTCTTATTAGATACATCCTAAACAACATTTTATATTTTCATTATGCTTGTTTTAAAAAATTAAACTAAAAAGACAGCATTTTTCACCCTGGCTGTAAACCTGCACACGCAGAGAATTAGACGTCATAATCTTTAGTGGAAGCCACATTGTGTAGCTGATGAATTATTAGGAATTTGTGGAAGAGGAGGTAGGATGTAAAGTTAAAGCTGAATAACAATTAGGTTCTTGTGTTATTAAAATTCTACTTTCAGCTGCTACTAATTTTCTTTTGACCACAAAAGACATTAGCTTTTCTGAGTTAAAAGGGAAAAGATCTGTATTGTTTTACAACAGTACCCACCAAAGAGGCTGCCACTGTAGTAAGAGGTTGTCATTTGAATTATGTAGACAGGAATAAATGAAGAGAAAAGGAAAGACAGGGAGAGAAAGGGGTGCACTGTGGTGCATATTAAATCTTGAAAGCATGAGTAAACTCAGATGAGAAGCAGTAATGCTGTTTCCAGTGGTAAGAAAACAGATAAGGGAGGGCAAGAAGGAAGAACAGAGACAAGCACCGTGACCCAGGGGACAGAACAGCACTGTACACCGAAGGGGCCATGGGCCAGACACTATTAAGAAAAGGAACAAGTGCTTTGAAAGGGAAGGTTGGGGGTGTCACATAAGACAAAGACAAGTCCACGTAACTTCAATGATGGTCTGGCTATTGGCTTTAAGCCATTAGCAAACTTCTGTCATTGAGATACTGGTTGGTATTTGGAAGTTGGGGACTACAAAGTTCATGAAGCACTACCCCAAAATACGGCACCTTGGTGTACTGAATATTTTGCACCAAAGGAATTTGAGAAAACTGCAGAAGAAGGAAGGTCACTATCCAACCTTCTTCACCCTTCTCCCTTGTAGCAGGTCATCAGCCCCTCACTTGAGAGGTGCTCTCCCTAATTGTGGAAGAAGGGAACAGAGATGCAAGACACAGAGATGGCAGGAAGAATCTGAACAGGCTGTGCTAAGTTTCTCCCAGTTTGTTACCATTAGATCTTTGACTTATATTTTTTCCATGATTTTCTACTTTTCATCAAACCTGCTATAAAAAAATACTCCGGTTTAACCTCTTTGAGTCTTATTTCCTTATGAAGTTTCCCATATACATTTATCTAATAAAAGCTTTACATGATATGTTTTTCCCTTGTTAATTTGTCTTTTGGGGGCCCCAGCCAATGAACCTAAGATGGGTAGAAGGAAAAGATATTTTTATTCTCCTACAAAGTGCAGAACTTGGTGATGCAGCATAATCCTGCCTTCCCAACCAACCCTCTGTCCCTTCCCCTGAATAAGTGCTGGTCTACTGTAAGTGTCACCAGGGCTATCCACCCACCTAATTCCTCATCACCGATAATAAATATAGAAACTGAATACATCTCATTGTTCAGCAGGCCCATTGATGTATTAATTGAGAGCAAGAGTGCATAAGCATTTTAATTATGTAACAAACTGTAGTATCTGAGCTATAGACTGTCAAAGCTACAATTCTCAGCTCAACCATTCAAAAAACAAAGCATCTAAGGTGAGGAGGAAATATCACAGCATGAGCAATGTGTGGAAATCCAAACTAGAGATGGAAGCTACCACTGCTGAAACTTAAGACTGTTATTAGAAAATTAGATATTTTCTTAAAGCAAGTCTGGAAAACACACAGGTCCTGGAGAGAAACAGCAAATCCATGAAATCTGATTCCATAAATTTGGAAGCACTCCACTGGAATAGAAGAACAAGAACTGCTTCTTTAAGGACAGCAGTTAAAAAAGAGAGCTGCCAAGAGAGGCTTAGATGAAAAAGGAATGACTCAGCAAGAAGATGGCAGCCCCTTAAATATGAAATGTGGGTCAGAGCCTCAGCCCTCCTTTACCTTCCTAATGGCTCCTCAGAGGGTAGCTCTTTTAACTTTGCAGCCATCACTTAAAGACATGAGGAAATGAACACCCCATGACCTCATCACAGCACTAAAAGGGGTCACACTGTAGTTGGAAAATGGCAGTCTCTCTTTGTAATTTACATACTATACAGAAGCTTCTAGATTCCTGGAATTTCCCTTAGGAAGACAAGATGAATAACAAAAGGTGCCTATGCTAACCCATGGATGAAGAGAGCTGAAGCCAGACGATTCATAAGGATGGGCAGGTGTGGTCACACCATGTGATAGATGCTAATAATGGCGCCATGGACCAGTGTTAATGGAAAGCCCCAGGAGTTGTGGCTGGCTGAGCCTCTTGAACCTAACCGTCCTCACTATCATAGGCTAGTGAACAAGCAGAGTATCAGGTCCTAGAGAGGAGAGAAAGTATGCCAATGTTTTCCTTTTCTGTTTGAGTCCCCTAATTTGCTACACTGGCTTTAGTGGCCTCGTTTTCTCAGTATGCATGAAAAATATCTCTTTCTACCAGTTTTCTCTGTGGACTCTAAGGAACTGTAAATTATTTAATGTGTTTTCCCCTGAAAACGAATCTAGAAACCCACTAGCAAATGAGTAAGCCGCTGGCCCACTGGGTACGGCCACCATTTTGAACACAGTCATGGAAGAAAGGGATTTCACAGTAAGGACACCTGCTATATTTCAGGCCCTATATCAGGTTCTTTGCATACTGTTTCTTAATATGAATAAGGGCGGGAATTATTATCCCCATTTTGCTGGCAGGCAGTTTTTGGAAGTTAGGTACTAACTAACTAAGGACCCATAACCACTCCGGGTGCAGCAAAAAAATGTGGACCCAGGTCTTCTGATCCCTAAACTCATGCTCTTTCTACCACATTCTGTGCTTTCCACAGAAAACTGAAATACCATCAAATACCCATGAAATGTCTTAAAGGAAAATTAAACTTCAAAACTAAGGCACGAGAAACCCAGGCTGGAGCACACCTCAGACCTGCCACCCTCTATCTATACTCCCAACCCCACTCCACCCTCCTTCCTTCAGGAAACACAATCCCCTCCAGAGCCCCTCCTTCCAGCCGGGCCTTGGTTAATGTCAGCCAATCAGAGTGTCCTGTTCCTTGCTAGTGATTGGTTTAGGAGGATCACCAGGAACTCATCTGGCCAATGATTTATCTCTGCTAGAGGAGCTTCTGGGAACAGTTCCCTTGATTCCCAGGAAGAGAAAGGCCTGTTGTTTTGCTTGGATTGGTGACACCTCAGCGTAGGGCCGCTGGGGCTGTCTCGGAGGTCAGCCTCTCGGAGGTCTCAAGACAGGCTAGCATCTGAAGATGTATCAGTAGCAGACATAGCAATGACCCAAACCTGCATTTTGGGTATGGTGCTGAGCAAGCCTGGTTACTACCCCGGGCTGCCGTCCTCTGGATTTTTCATTCTATGGCGAATCATCTCCTTTCTGGATGAAGCTACAGGACATTAAAGCCTTGCGGTCTGTGTGTGTGGCCCTACTCCTTCCTCTAAGGCGGGGGCTGGATACCTGCTCTCCAGCCACACGTGCTTTGTGGGCCAGCGTGCTTCAAGCTTTGCCAAGGCAACCCAGGAGAAAACTTTAGCATTCATCTCAAGCCTCCCCACGAGGTGGGGTTTTTTAGAAATAGATCAGGGCCAAATCACTTTCCTCCCCCTCATTCAGAATTTTGGAGCCTAAATTCCTGAAAAATCACTAGACTTCCTAGGTAGCAGGATCAGGTAGAGTTTGTGGGAAGACAACAAGATTCTGAAAATGGCTGCCTTCTGTCCAGGCCCAGGGCAGGCTTGCCCCTTTCATTATTTCCCTGGATGGTGGTAAATTTCCAAACAATATTTGGATATTTCCAATGATTACTCAAATTATTTATGTGGTTTCCTCAAGTTGCTAAATAATAAATATGCCACCAGTCATTATATCCGGGGGTAGCATGTCCTGAACGCCATCAACAAAATAATATTAGTAAACTGAGTCCTGTAGTCATTAAATAGGAGGAAATGCCTTATGATTTTGAAGAAATCTCTAGCAAATTAGTTGGTCATAAAAATTTTTTATTTTTTGAGACAGAGTCTTACTCTGTCACCCTGGATAGAGTACCCAGGCATCATCATAGCTCACAGCAACCTCAAACTCCTGGGTTCCAGCAATCTTCTTGCCTCAGCCTCCTGAGTAGCTGGGACTACAAGTGCCGGCCACAACACTTGGCTAATTTTTCTATTTTTAATAGAGACAGGACCTTGCTCTTGCTTGGGCTGGTCTCTTGATTCCTGAGCTTGGGCAATCTACCTGACTCAGCCTCCTGAAGTGCTAGGATTACAGGTGTGAGCCACCATGCCTAGACAATTGGTCAACATTTTTAAATGTAAAAAAAAAAAAAAAATCAGAGGGGAGGTCATTAGGCTGGGGTGACTCTCATGCTTTTTGTTTCTATATAAGCAAAACAAAACCCAATGGAAACAGTAAAAAAATTTCTACTCTAACCAAATATATTTTGTCTTACTTCCTTCCACATCAGCCTATAAAAGCTTTCTACCCACACTGCTGTAGCTGCAGAATTCTCTGAACCACTTCTAGTTTGGGGTGTTGCCTGATTCATGAATCAGTCTTTGCTCAAATAAATTTTGTTAAATTTAGTTTGCCTGAAAGTTTTCCTTTGTGAACTAAAATAAAATCCAAAGCACCCCCGCAACTGAAAAGATCCTCCCCCTTAGCTGAGGGAACCTCAGAGAAATCTTAAACCTGAGCTCCCAGCCATGATGAATGGGAGGTCAGAAACGCTTTGTTTTATCCCCTCCCTCTTGAGTGGTCAGTAGGCTTTTTTCTTAAGAGCTAAAGAAAACCAATCTCCTGATTCAGACCAGCATCCTTTCCTGATAAGACACCACCAGCCACAGAATGATTTTAATCAGTCTATGGAGCATGTGCAGAGAGGGATTTTGTGTCCCTCTTCTTCACCTTTTGACTAAGAGGTGCTCTGAACATGAACCCCATGAAAGGGCATAGAGCTCAGTTGTGCTGGCTCATGTTTCTCCTTTTGTAAATATTCATCACTTCTCCTAATAGCTTGTTAAATATGTATATTTGGTCATCCTGCTCAGTCTAAATTCCTGTTCCCATTGTCCCTGCCTTGAAGCATGTGTTTCTGGCTTCTGTTCGGGGGCCTTCACTTTCCAATCTGCTGCAGCCCTTTATGAGAAATAAAGGTCTCCTTTCCAAATTATGAACCTCGTTATTTCTTAACACTTTCATCAGAAGTAAAGAAAAATCACCCATTTTGAAAATAAGGTATGATCCCATCACTAGAGAACTGATGTGTATAAATAGCTTAGCTAGGGCTGGCTACAAGTCTTGTCTGTTTAGAAGACAAAGTGCTACACATTCCATTAAGGCCCCATGAGGCCCTTAATACACTTGAAAATGAGGTACACTTTGGATTTCAAAGATTTCCTACCAAAAAATAAAATACTTCAACAATTCTAAAATATTGATCGTATGTTGAAATCATAATATTTTGGACATATTAAAATTAAAATGCTATTAAAATGAACTTCACCTGTTCCTTTTTTTTAATGCTGCTACTAAATAAGTTTAAAGGTACACGTGGTTTCTATTTTTATTGAACAGCACTGAGGTAGCAAGTTTGATGACAAGCCTCCCTGAGTAATCTCATTCACTAGTATTTGGCTTAGTGAGTTTTGGTGACAAAGGATCACATGAGATATAAACTTGCACTCTGATTAATAAATACTTAAGCATGGAAGAAGTTAAGTAAGGTTGGGTATGAATTAGGTGTATTCTGCTACCCTTCACTGTTTAACTGAACCAAGGCTGCTCTTACTGTGATTTAAAGAAAAGGCTTTCTCTCACTCTGGTTGCTAAAAGCATCCAAGGTCTGCCCGGATGCTGATTCTTCAGTCTCTTTCTCCGGATGCATCAATTAAGAATACTTTGATGACCCCAGCTTCCTCTGTGTCAGAGAGCTCAGTGCTCAGCAGCTAATTAACTCTCCAAAGAAAGCAGAGCTGCTATCATCTCAAATGTTTCCACTTTTGCTTCCTGCTATGGCCAGGAGAGCAAAGCAGGAGATCACCCCTGGGGGCTGTGGGGACATCAGGCTTGAGTTCCTGCATCTGTTTTTCCAGCTGAAAGAGATTTCCCTCAACAAACAAGAATTACCCCTTCCTAAGAAAGGAATGACTTTGCTAAAAGCAAAGTACCAGTAGTTTTTGCCACTGACCAGATGCTGTCTTTGTTAATAGTATTTACATACTCAGGCAAACACACACACTCCAATAGATTAGAACAATCTTTAAAGGATTAACACGTGGGGTTGCTTTCCCCATTTCACTTCATTTCCTGTGAACTGTTAATTTTCAGCTGGTTTTGTAAAGCCATAAAAAGGCAGAATTAGGGGAACCAGACGAAGTTATGTAGATCAAGGACAATAGACACTTTTTCATACACACTCCCAGCCCCTCCCTACTTTTTCATGCACTCCCAACCGCATATCGGGCCCTAAGATCTGGAGGCAGTTCCCAGCCCCTTCTTACTTTTTTACGCACTCCCAACCGCATATCGGGCCCTAAGACCTGGAGGCAGTTCCCAGCCCCTCCCTACTTTTTTATACCAGCGCCGAAAGTAACCGCTTAAAAAAACTTCTCAAGCAAAGAATGCCCAGCAACTCTGCGAGCCTTAAATCCCCCAATCACAAACTGCCTCATGCCCCTATCACCCTCACCCCACCTGCGTGTAATCTTAGCTTTATAAGCAGCCTGTAACAACCTCTCGGGGTTCCTTCCCTAGCGGCTGAGGGAACCCTGACGCGTCAGCAATAAACCAACCTCTTGCTCTTTACATCGACCTGTGCTTGTGAGTGATCTTTGGGTGAGCGACCCCCGGGGTTGGGCACAACAGAACAATTAAAATCTACTCTTTTTGCAACCTTGAAGTGCACAGTATTAACCACAGTTACCGCGCTGTGTGATAGACGGTGAGAACCTACTTCTGTCAAACTGAACTTCTGCACTCTTTGACTAGCATCTTCCCCACTCCTGGTGCTTTCCTGTGGCTGGAATATGCAGTTTTTTGTTTTGGGGGGGTTTTTTGGGCCGGGGCTGGGTTTGAACCCACCACTCCGGCATATGGGGCCAGTGCCCTACTCCTTTGAGCCACAGGCACCGCCCCCGTGGCTGGAATCTGATTAGTGACGCCCCATTCCCCCTCTTCCCAGTGCCTGGCAGCAACGGTCCCACTGTCCCCTGCTCTGGCACCTCATCTACGTGAAATCACACAGCACCTGTCCCTTCACGACCTGCTTACTCCACTTAGCATCACATGCACCACGTTTACCTATGTGTGGCAAATGGTAGGATTTCCTTTTTTCTGAGGCTGCGTAAAACTCCATTGTGTGTATATCCATCTTCTTTATCCAGCCCCCCATCGATGGGCCTTTAGCATGTTTCTGCTTCTCCCCTGGCATGAGCAGGGCTGCAAGTAAACACGGGGTGCTAACACCTCTTTGAAATCCTCACTTCAATTCTTTTGGATAAATGCCCAGAAATACACTGTTGGTTGGAATTCAAAATGGTCCAACTGCTATGGAAAAAGGTATAGGAAGTCCTCAAAAGAATGAAAAATAGAATTTCCATAAGATGCATAAACTTTTACACAAACTGTGCTTCAGAACTCGAAGCCTCTTCTCTCTCTATCAAGACAACATTCACCAATGCTATAGACTGTGGATTCCTCACTCTTCTCTCTAACCACTTTCAAGAGAAGGAAAGAAAAAGAAAGACAGGCCCAGAGCAGAACCAGGAGTGTGGGGGCCCCTGGTGAGGCACCCCACACTGGCCCTTCTGAGAACCCAAATGCATCGCTGAGAGGGAGGAGGACGCTGGGTGCACAGGGCTGCTTCCAGCTCCAGGACACACTGCTCTCAAGTGGCCAAGAGAAAAATGCAGCCTACACAGGGCTAAGCTGGGACCTGCATTTAGTAAGTTTGAATCTAACTCCTGGAAGGACAAGTCTCTATAATCAAACACGCCCACTGTGTTTAAGAAGTGAGCCACAGCTCTTCATTTACACCATTTCCACTCAGACGATGAGCTCGGATTTTACAGAGTCAGCCTCCCAGCCAGTCCAGGAAACAGGGGCAAGGCCTAGCCCTGCCTTTGTTCCCTCTCTGGTGCAGATGAAGCCACATGCTTCCCCGAAGATTATCATTGATTCTTGGAGCTCACTTCTTATATCCCATTTCCAGCAGTGCAGCTACAACTGCACGGACGCCTGATAACGGTTAGCCGCTGCCTATAACCGGGAAGGTATTTCCGTTAACTCACAGCGTGTCTGAGACACAGCCGACCTGCGGGCCCAGCATGCCCGGGCCGTGCTGCCTGGTGGTGTCTGAACATCTGTGTGCCCTCACTTTCCACTCGGGCACACGACACTTACTGTACCTGACGGTAGAGATGCTGGTCTTTATCATCAATCCTGTGTTCCTATGGGAATTGTCTTTCAGGCATAAATGCCATTACAAATTATGGGAAAATAACATTTAAGGTAACATTTCCCAAAAAGGATAGAAGCGTACGACCTGGTGGTGAAGCTGAGGCAGGGAACAGGGAGGAACGGCCTCTTGCTGCTGCGTCTTACGCGTCCTCTAGGACACCCTGGTGAAGCGGTTTCAGGTACACTGACCTCAGCTTCCTCCTGTCTCTTATTATTAAACTTTAATCTTTGCCCTTTAATCTTTACCACTTTCCCAAAATTCACTCTCCAGGAGAGAATGCAAGAGACCCACAGTGAGTGGGTTAACATTTACTAACTGAGGTCCTGTGCTGGCTGATTTAAGAAACGCAGAGTATAATAAAACATAGTCTTTGCCACTGAACATTTACAACACTGCATGAAGAACATAAGTGAACACACTGACAGGATAAAGTGATGTGACACGAACCAGATCTAGTGGTATGTGAGGGGCAGGTGACCTGGAACAGGGCTGGGGGTCGTGTGGGAAGTGAAATTTGCACGGCCTTGGAGGGTGAGCAGGTTTCTGAGGTTCTTTCATGCTTTCTGGCTGAAGAAACACTTGTCAACAAGCATGCCAGCGTGTGCCCTATCCAAAAGAATTCACTTCCAGTGTGGTTCAATGATAGGCTGTGGCTGGGAGGCGACTGCTAATCAAGCTGATCTCACATGCGAGGGTTTGGCCAACTGGGAGCCAGGAGGATTCTGAAGAGTAGTGACACGAGCATCCGCGCCTCAGAACAGGGTGAGGGGTGAAGGAGAGGAGCACAGGGAGGCAGCTTTTGCACTGGTTGTAAGAGCTTAGGCAGGAGGCGATGAGGGTGGGGGGGAGTCGTCATGAGGACGGGGAGGAGGAAGCACTGATGTCATCCACGGGGCATCATCTGCAGGATGGAGTGGCTGACCCGTGTCAGGGGGTGGGGAGGGAAGATGAATGATACGTCTAACTTGGGAGCCTGTGAAGAGGTCTGGGCCACTGACAGGACAGACAGGGGACACACAGGGCAGAGCCCGCCCCTTCCTGCTGCATCTCCTGGAGTGGGGTGGCAGGGTGCAGGTGGGGAGGACAAACCAAAGAGAGATTCCTGGGTGGTCTGCATTACAGGTAGGTCCCCTGTTAGAGCAGCTGGGACGTCAGTGTTCCAGGGTTCATGCGTTCTCACACCTCTATTCATGACACCCAAACTAGCAGCCTGAGGACCTTGTACCCCAAATCTACTACAATATAATCTGCCTTGCAGCAAGATCCCGGAATGAGATGCACACAGACAAAAGTTGGAAAAGCTTACAACCACAAGGAAGGAAAACATACTAGTCAAGGGATTTCAGTCACTGAGTCAGGGTTGAAAACAACTGGTGAGGAGAGGCTCCCTGGGGAATCCTGGGGGGGCATCCTGATGCCAGGTGTCTCCAACACTGCACATCTGCTTCACCCCTTCCTGAGCAACAGGCTGTGTATTCCAGAGACGTGTAAGAAAGTGACCATCAAATCAGGCTGTAATCATGGGGCTCTATCACTGCTCAACTTGCATTATAGTTCACCTCCCATCTAGAGCTGAAGAGACCTTGGCAAGGAAGGTGAACCATAAACATGATTTTGAGGAACCTACTTAGCCCACCTGAGAAATAAATCGCTCAAGAGATTTTGCATACTAATTGTCTGCATGCTGGAGGGGCCAGCTGGCCACACCCTGGCTCCCAGAGTACAGGTCTGGGAGCATTTCCTGAGCTGTCCAGTGAAGTCAACGTCTGCACACGAAGCAGGCAGACGGCACATCTCTATCAGTTCAAATCCCATGTATTCATTGGTAAAGACCACAGTGCCAGGCTGGAATTTAGCAGCTAAGTGCAGCAGCCCCCCACCCAACAGGGGGGCCGGAAACCACAAAGTGCCGAAGTCTGCAACCCCAGGGACACCTGCCTGTAACCCCTGGAGAGAGATCAAATCAAAACTGGTCTGAGGTCAGACTGGTTTAGAGCAATAAACGGGCTCTGAGGAATGACAGGTAAGGCTTGGCCACTGGCGCCTGGAATGCAGTGTTAGTGAGAGGGGTGGAGACAGAGAGGTCGCTAAGAAGTGTTGAGGGAGGCGGGCTGCACCCCAGACGCTTTGGAGATCAAGACGGGTTCCATCAACTGTATCCTACAGGAACCAAGGACCACTAAAAATAGTGTATCCAAGTGTTGCGTTTAAGTAAAAGGAAGGCTCTGTGAAGGTTTATTCAAACGACATACCTCGAGAGAAAGAGTTTTCTCTTTAATTTCAATTAAATTAAACCTCATAACTGATATGGGAGAAGAAATGTAAATCTGAAAACCATTCCCTGCCAACAAAAAGGCTCTTCCTCCTCGTTCCCTGGAGAATTTTAGTTTTGATAGTCTGCATAGTAACTCCATGACCTAAATTCATATTAGTCTGAATTCTACACTTTAAAAAATTAAAAGCCACTATTTTAGTTGTGGCAAATTAAAGGGTAAAGTTTTAAAAATGTCTGTCTGGCAAGCTGTGGGAAGTTATAACATAGCGGAGACGGGGCACATCCGGGGAGAAATCTGGGCAACTTCCTCTCAGTAAAAATGGTGGGTATAATGGCTATAAAAAGTCAGAAACTTACAAATTCTATGCTTCCCTTATTCTCAGTGATACCTTTTCTTTTGAAGTTATATGCCATAGGAACATTACAAGAACATGTTCTGCAAAGAACTTTATAAGAATATAAAATATTCTTATGTTACTTTTCATGAAAAATCAGGTTATTTTTATTCGACTCATTAGCATGCATTATTGGTGAAAAGGCAGAGAAAAACCTACCTTACGCTCGCTGGGAATTTTGATTCTCACTTAATTTTCAATTATTTTAAATAATTGGTTATTGAATTTTTGAAGCGGCTGCAAAGGAAGAATTTGACTCACATACACTATTCATGCAGATTCTAAGACCCTGCTGATAAACAAACATGGGAGGACTCGCTCTTTGAAGCCTTAGTTAGAAGACCCTTTATGTATTTAATTTAAAAAGTCCAGAACTAAAAATACTTTAAGTATGCCTTCAAGAAAATGGATTACTCAAATAATACCCACTATTTTTCTCTCCAGAAAAATCAAAGTTGTACATGAATAAAAATCGGTGCCACTAAAAATTACCACAAACCATTTACTAGAGCCCAGCTCACTCTCTTTGCGTTTCTGCCTTACAATTCAGCACAAATTACAAATTACCTCACTGTCAAAAAGCCTCCTGCAATATGCAGCAAGCGGGCTCCCAGAAACGGCTTGCGACCTCTGCTTAAGAAGTTGGTAGGTGCAGAGACACAGAAACAACAGCTCAGGGAAATGAGTCCCTAGAGGAGGAGACTGAGTGAATTTACTAAACTTATTAAACTAAGTAGAAGAGACTGAAAAAGAATTTAGTGGTAGCCCAAGTGATTGGATGACTGGGGTGGGCAGCTGATTTTAGCTGGAAAGCTTATAAAATGTTACGAAGTCCTTAGAAGAGGAGGGGACACCAGCAGAGCGCAGGCACAGAGGAAGGACGTGTGAGGGTGCAGGGAGGAGCTGGCCGTCTGCTGGCCGAGGAGAGAGCCCTCTCCAGAAAACAGCTCTACCGGCCCCCAGCTGTGGACTTCTAGCCTCTGAACTGTGTGGAAATACCTTCTAATGGAAGCCACCCTGTCTCTGGTATTCTGTTACAGTCTGAAAGCTTGGGTCCCCCCAAAGCATGTGCTGAAATCCTATCCCCTAAGATGGTAGCGTTAGGATGTGGGACCTTGGGGAGCTGATGAGGTCATGAGGGGGAAGTCCTTATAAAGGGATTGGTGCCTTCTAAAAGGCCGAGAGGGTGACCTCACACCTCCCACTGTGTGAGGACAGAGCCAGTGACACTCAGTGTCCCTGGACCTCAGACTCCCAGCCTCTAGAGCAAGGGGATTTATAGTTCTGTTAGCAAACCCACCATGCTGATGGGTTTTGTTACAGCAGCTGGAATGGACTAAGACACAGTCCAAGCCAGCTGAGACACCCACATCCCCGAGGGGAGGAGGATGGACCAGATGGACTCTGGCCACAGCCCACTTCAGGATGCTCTTGCGATTAGCGTCACTCACTCCCAAATAATAGAGCAGCAATTATTTACATGCAGACCTATCCCCACACAAGCAGTGAAATCAGGCACTTCTAAGTTAAGAAGGAACCATAAACAAAAGCAAACAATGTACAATATTATTCTTCAGCCTGGAAGAAAGTAAGAGTTCATCAACGTTTCCCAGTATACAGTTGGCTTTGGCTTGTGTGGTGGGCTGCTAGAAGGTCAGTTATCATATCAATCTAGGTTAGCCACTGATATTAAGGCAGGGTTTTGGTAAACTCCCTGGAGAGATGAAAACCCACTGTAATTTTTAACAGGTGAAGAGGAGAATGAGCGGGGGAGAGATGGTAAACACCAGAGAAGAAGCAGGGACACGTCCCCCGTCCCCCACTGTGGCGCTTCTGCTCAGCCTCAAGGAGACTTCTCTTTGTAAACACCATTTGGGTTTTAACCAAAGATGGTGGAGATCCTGTTACCGTCAAAGGGAATGCACAGTCTTATGATTTGAGGGGGATTTCCTACAGGCAGGGGGCAGGGGACATTCTGGGCTCAAAACCACTGGGCCAGCCTTATAGACACATATGCCTAATTTCTAAGAGTCAACTACAGAAGTTTGCATGTTTCTCCAAATGTGACTTATTTCTTCATTAAAAATAAAAGACCTGTAACATTAATATGTTTTTCCATGTGTTAAACACTGGTTTTAAATGATTTTTAATCTTGCAAATGAATCAAGCTCTATGGAAAGTGCCAAACTTAATTTTTTAAAGGAAAGGAAAAAATCTTGCACACCATGGGACCTTAACGCTCACTAGCAGCAGAACTAAAAATCAGCTGCAATTATAATGCTGAATCCACTTTGCTCTTAACATGGGTTGATTAGAAATCCTTAAGTAAAAAATAATCTTTGGTTATTTAATTATAACTGGCACTGTCTCCTCCACCTGCCTTCGCTGATCAACATGTTAGAGAAATATAGAAAAAAGGTGTAGCACATCACAGTACTGGTTACACAAAGAGAGATAAGTGTTGTCAAATGTGTACACAGAACTATAAGAAATCCCAGTATTTTTTCTGTCTCATGAATAGACAAAAATCACATTTGCCAATAAAATACTGGATAAGGAATAATTTAATCTAAGTAGATGTTTAATCCAGTTTTCATCTGTGTATTAGCAGAATTAGAAAAAAAAATTCTGTAAACCTCTTTGTTGCCTTCTCTGGAATCCACTCATCTTCCCTGCGGGGAAATGCATGTATCTGGACTGAACCCTTCAAGCCGCATCCTCTGCACATTTCCCCTTGAACTGTCATCACTAAGTGGGGGGGTGTGGCGCACCTGAGTCCTGTGATCTCTGCCCCCCCTTACATTTTGGACAGTGCCTTCTCGTACTTTCTGTTTAAAGAGGCTCTCGCCTTCTTCAAGGGATGGGTTTACAGGCACTTCTCATTAAATTCTCAGAATTTTGAATATCTTTCACTCGAGTGGTACATCTTCATTTCCTTATTAGCGTCCTAAATGTGCACAGAACAGAGAACGGCTGTACCTGTGTGAGTTGTGACATTCTGTTTGTCCCTCTCTCTCCTGGAGCAGACACACAAAGAAAAGCCTTTCACAACCAGCACCTCGGAGAGCGACCGAGCGCCAACGAGGGTGGGAGGGCCCATCAGGACGAGTCCAACTAACTCCGCTACAGAACCACAGTTTGTTGACAGCGGGGCCACAGGTCAGGGATCAAAACCTGCTGTCACAGATCTTGGCTTTGTAACGCCAACCCCAGATAAATGGAGCCAGAAGTCTTTGGAGAAATGATGGATTCTGGGGCCAGGGCAAGGAAAATACAAATTGTGCCTGGAGCATCTTGCAGAACCAGAAGAGAAGTGTTCATGAACGAACAGTATGGGGACACGCCAGGGTGACACAGGGTCCAACCTGGAAGACACGCCAGGGTGACACAGGGTCCAACCTGGAAGAGCTTCCTGTGGCCAAGACTGGAATACATTTAGCAACATAAATAACGGAGAACTAGGTTGCAATGGAAAGTTAAAAATAAACATGTATACATCTGTAATTATATTAGTTTTCTCCAGCACCATAACAAACGTCACAGACTGGGGGACTTGAACAGCAGCAATTTATTTCCTCCTGGTTCACAAACTAGAAGCCCAAGGTCAAGGCTCTGGCAGGGTGGTTCCTCCCAAGGCCTTGCTCCATGGCCCACAGACAGGTGTGCTTTCTCTTCACCTTACATGGCTGTCCCTCGGGCATGTCTGGCCAGTCCTATTGGGTTGAGGCCATCCACACGACCTCACTTTACCTCTAAAAGACCCTGGCTTTAAACACAGTCACAGTCAGAGGTGCTGGGACTATAACATATAAATTTGAGGGGAGGAATACAATTCAATCCATAATGATACTGATATAAATAAATGATTCAAGGTCAAAAGAGCAAGGGAAGACAGAGAACTGTCATAGACCAGAGGGTCCTGGGAAGATGGAACGACCAGCTGCAGTGTGGAACTCAGGAGTAGGGTCTGGAGGAGAAAGGACATTAATGGGAAAACGGATGAACTCCCGAATAAAGTCTGCAGTTCAGTTAATGGTAACACAGTAATGCAGCAGTATCAGTTTCTCAGTTTTGACTAGTGTACCATGGAAAGTACGTGTTATTCACATGTGTGGGGGATGTGTAAGAACTCTTTGGACTACCTGTGAAGCTTTCCTGTAAATCTACAATTTTATCCCAACATAAAAATCACCTTTAAAAGATTTTAGAAAACAGTCACAGCCCAAACCCAGCACTAGGATTTAGTTCCAAGAAATCAAGAATAAGCCACTTTTCCAACTTCAACTCACCAAAGACCCCAGCAAGTTATTAGTGACGTTAACCTGACATCTTAAGTTCGGTCTCCTTGACACGAAAACGCTATGTTTATATACTGAATATAAGACAAAGTCTTTACTTTTAAAAAGAAATGAGTCCCACCTTCCCTGGAACATGTGACTTTCTTAATCTATCTTTCATTTTTCTACTTTGAAATGAAGCATCACGGACTGTTCCCAACAATAATGACACAACAGCAGACCCTCCTTGGGCACTCGGTGTGTGCTGGGCACGGTTTAGACTCTATCAACACATTTAATCATCACAGCAACCTTACAAGTTAGGCACCGTCAATAGTCCCAATTTACAGAAGGGAAAAGAAGAGACAGAGGTAAATACCTTGCACGAGGTCGCTTACACACAGCTAGTAAGTTGCCAGACCACCACTAGAACCCAGGCAGTCCTTATAGAGTAAGGTGACCAGACGTCCAGCTTTTGGCAGGACAGTCCTGATTTTTAACAATTTGTCCCATGTCCTGCGGCGTTTTAAAAAATTCCCAAATTTTGGAAAGGAAGCACAACAAGCTAGGGAACGGAAGGAGAACAGGAAGGAAATATACGGTTTTCGGCTGCCATGTGGCTATTTCACCAGGATATGAGTTTTATATTATTTTTGTTAATTTTATAATGTTAAACTTTAATAATAACAAATAATTGTTGAGAACTGATTATCAAGAACTGCTTATCAAAGTT
>CAUYTI010129903.1:0-11192 GCA_963575145.1 Galago senegalensis
TTGAGACAGAGCCTCAAGCTGTCCCCCTGGGTAGAGTGCGTGGCATTACAGCTCACAGCAACCTCCAACTCCTGGGCTCAAGCGAGTCTCCTGCCTCAGCCTCCCAAGTAGCTGGGACTACAGGCGCCCGCCACAACGCCCGGCTATTTTTTTTTTTTTGGTTGCAGCCGTCATTGTTGTTTGGCAGGTCCGGGCTGGGGACTCGAACCCGCCACCTTAGGTGTACGTGGCTGGTGCCTTAGCCGGTTGAGCTATAGGCGCCGAGCCATGGTTTGTTTTTAATTGAAATAGTTGCGTGGAAAGACTGTTGGGGAAAACTCAATGCTAATTACATACAGTACTCTGCTTTTGAAGCCCTTGAGATGATTCAGCATGAAGTGTTTCCTGAAATGTGCAGGGTAGCCCAGTTAGTCCCAGCAGAAGGAGCCCGTCTGGGTCTGGATCTTTTCCACATTCAGCGTTGAGTGTGGAAGAGCTCCGAACAGTACACTGTGCCTGATTTTTAAGTTTCTGATTGGGCTGTCATTTTCTTCCTTGAGAAAAACAGAACAAATCATAGTTCATGACTGTAAGTAGTTAAATTATATGGAGCCCAGAACTTTGTTGGCAGCAGGATTGGACAAGTTCAGAGGAAAAAGTACAGACAAGATATGATAAATAGATAACTGATCTTGATAAAATTATACCTATACTTGAGCATACACATAGAATTGTCATTCAAAATACAGGAGTTTCTCATTATCTAGAAGTCATAGATATATGAAAAGAAGACCTTTCAGGGACTAAAATTTATAGTAAATAATTTGAAAAAAACATTTTAGAGCAATCTTTTTTCTAAAATATGAAGCTAAAAAGTTATGTAAATGTATTTCTCACACTTATGTGATTTAAGTTTTAATGATTAAACATTTTTAGAATGAACAGAGAATTATTCAAAAACTGACTTTTTCCCTTGGGTCCATTTTTGCAGTAAAATTATGATGCACCCCCACGTTCCCAGCGTGGTTATAAAGAAAACCATCATGGCGAAACTGTTCTCGGGCTTCATCGTTTTCTCAAGAACATAGCTTAGTGCTTTGATTTCACAGCATTCTTTTGAAACAAATGTTACTTATTGGTTTCCTTATCTTCAGTTGTAATGGGCGTAGTTTGTACAGGTTGCTGGTGGTTGTGAACGGACTTGCAGTGCCTCCAGTGTTGTTTCCATTGACATCGTACACACTTCATTTCACTTTGAATCCCTGTGTAGGGGAGGTGCTTCCACTAAATGGGAAGAGGGATTGAGTGGGGAGCTAAATGTTCAGGTGGTCAGTTCATCAGATATCGTCACACTCTGGAAACGTGGATAGTGAGGACCTTCTGTGTACACCTTGGAGGATCTGAGGGGTTTCCCCAAGACCTGGGATAAAGAACCCATGGACTACTGGCTTCAGTTACCAGTCAGTTCTTACCTTGGGATCTTTAGGTTGAGGACAAATCTGGAATGTTCTGTGTTTTCTCTCCTTGCTTTGCTAACACTGCACCACTGAGTTTTTAAGTTTAAAAATTCCCTTTCTTAACCATTATCCTCAGAGTGAAATTTTTTCCTCTCCCACATGGCTATGCTTTTCCTTTACAACATTTGTCACAACGTAAAATGACTTCCGTCTACTCCCTGGGTGTATAAACCAGTGCCTGCAACTGGGTAATTATAAAGAAAAGGAATTTATTTTGTAAGATTCTTTAGACTTTAGAGAAGTCTGAGGTTGAGGGACACGTCTAGGGAGAGCCTTCTTGTTGGCGGGACAGTGTGTGGAGCCGTGAAGCAGCACAGGGCGTCACCAGGCCAGGACTGAGCCACCAGCTCCACTCCCAAGAAGCCCTGTGAGTCCATTCACCCTTTAATCCACTAATCTGTGTGGGCACAGCCCTGAGGACCCAGTTCCATCCTAAAGGCCATACCTTCGAGAGCAATATTTTTTTCCAATTTCTGTTTTGCCAGGTGTTTCTTAATATCCCTAATACCTTTAATTAATGTCTGTACACGTTGGCCAGCAGTGAACCCCAGTAGTCAATCCTTCCCCCACCCTGAGCTTCCAGCAGCCCCCTTTCCTTCCGCTCCCTCCGTGTAAATGCCAGGTGTGTCCTTTCTGACCAGTTTGGTTGACGTCTTACTGTTTTTCGCAGTGTACGCTTTATGTTGAGATTCGTTGCCGCCTGTCTTACTACCTTTTTAGAGTGTTTGCTCTAAAAGTGTTTGCATATTAAACATGCAGAGCCTGGATCCCTGTACTTCAGAAGTATGAATAAGAATGTCAGGGGAAATTTATACATATTTTAATTTATTCATGCTCTTTGATTTTAATCAAGATACAGCTTCGAAATTAAAATCAAGTAGTGAGTCATGATAAAAAGGAACTGTTGAAATATTCTGGTGTATTAAGCTTTCATTTCTCCCATTCTCAAAGGTCTACTTACATATAAAATATGCAATTCAGAATTTTGATGTAATGTACTTTAAAACTACAGCCACTTTAACATTCATTTTCTAAACCGTTATAATTAAAGATTGTTATATAAACTTATGTGCACAGTTTGAGTTGTAAAGTAGGATTGGCTTACTGTTGAAAGATGGTAAAGAGAAGATTCATTCTGACACACACACTCACATTACTGAAATTATTTCATAGGCAGTTTGGGATTTGGGAAGAACTTGGATTTCCTGTAGTTTATCAGGGTAATCTCAGTTGTATGTACTTGAAGGCAGATTCTTTGTTTAAATAGATCCTTTGGCGCCAGGTAGCACACCCCTCATGAAATGACTTAAGTAGATCCCTCGTCCTTGAGTCAGGCGGCACTCCATTAGTGAGATGACTTTCAGGCTTCTCTAGAGGACTTTCCAAGTATCTGTTGTTGGAGGGTCTTTCTGTTTGTCTGGACTACAGCAATTTGCTGTAAAATTCCAGATTATTGAAATGTTTGAGGATTTACAATTTTGCTTTTCAAGATAGTAGCCCTTTTGTTTCGTTTTCTTCTTTCTCCCAGTTCTCCTTTATAAATCATTACTTACTATGTTAATACTGTGGGTGTTACAGTATATTCACTCAAACCCCATCACATACTGTGCTGCTTGGTTAAACCAGAAGAAGCACTTTGTTCTTGTTACCTTAAAAAAAATTTGAACTGTGAAGAAATATGGAGCTGTATATTCTTGTCTTTTCTTCAGAAAAACATTGGTTATGCAGTCCTGTTTTTAAGGAAAGCTTCTGACTCATGTGGAACTTGACTTTCTAGGTGATGATCCTCATCACAGGGGCACACAAGGCCTTCGCCCTGTACAAAGCCATAGAAGAGGGGGTCAATCACATGTGGACGGTCTCCGCGTTCCAGCAGCATCCCCGGACCATCTTTGTATGTGATGAAGACGCCACTTTAGAATTAAGAGTTAAAACTGTGAAATACTTTAAAGGTGAGCACTGAATTTATAATCAGACTGTGAGATGTTCAGTTGTAGATGAGAGTTAAAACCTCTGCGGCTGTGGCCTAGTAAAGGCATCGTGGGACCCAGTAATTGGTTCTTTCAAAGAATAGAAACTTCTCACTCAGATAATAGTATCCTTCAGAGAAGTTTGTTGGGTGTTTTTATTTTTTTTTTTTAATGAAGAGAATCTCTTCAATCTATCTTTTCAGTAAACACAATTTTTCTTGAAATCCAAAGTTTAATATTTTTCTTTCATATTAAATATATAATGTAAAATTAAATAACTCAAAGGAACCATCTATGTCCTTTCTAGTTTTCTCATGTTTACCAGCCCCCCTCAGCCCCTCCCCACCTGTGTACAACCTGACCGCAGAGAGTATAGGTCTCCACTGTCTCACTTACTCTTCATCATCTTAAACAGATCTTTCCGGATGTTAAAGTTACAATGGCTAAATGTTAAAAGAGCATGGAATAAACTCTACAAATAAGCAGGAGTTTGGTTGCCTAGGGTTCTGTAGTTTGATTTTCCTTTTGCTTTTTTTCTGTAGTCTAGTTCAACAGTTCTCAAACCTGCCTGTACTGAAACTGGAGTGTCTTAAAATTGGTGTCACCATAGCTTACCTGGTAGCATTTTTTTTCCTCAATCAGGCTGTGTATCAAATGCTTGATAACAGTGAGCAAAAAAGTTTTAAGAGATTGTCAAGGGATGTCTGACTCTACTCAATTTGAAACACTGTCTAAGAGTCAGCGCCACATATAAAGACACACATACAGTCAAGCTATCTAAGTAGATATGTTTAGGCACCGATATTTACATAGCTGATGTTAAAATTACATAAACTGGTCAGGTGGGTCAGTGATATACTGTTCAGCATGTGTCCTGCCTTTGTTACATGAATGGACACACAGTTCTAATCTTTTTGCTCTTATTAGTAACTAGGTTTTTATTTTAACATGTATTGGAAAAACTACACTAAACATATAAAAGCTGTGTTTTTTAAGTACGATTGCTTAAGGTTTAAAATATCTATCATGGTTTATGCCTCTACGACACAGTGATCTTGTCTGAAATTGGAAAGTACTGGTGTCACTGCAGCATATGTGGTAGCATTTTTTTCCTCAGTGGTACATAAAATAATAGTGTTTCACAGTTATAGCACCAATATTCAGAAATAGGAAAACATGCTAAGTCCCTTTAAAGGAAAGCAGTAACTCATAGGACATGTAAACGTGTGAGTGTGGCAGACACCTTGCAAGGGTTACACAAATGATGGAAATTTGGCAAGCATTGGAAAATGTCAGGTATGTTTAAAACAAATTCGGTCATACTGTGTATGTAGTTTTGTCTTGTATTTGCATTCAATGTTTTGTGAGCATTTTTATCAGTTGAATTAGTCGTTTTTTAACAAGGCACAAAGGTATCAAATTAAACTGTAAATTGTTAGCATCTTTCAATCTGACTGAAGCAGATTGATGGGGTGAGAATCACTTAGCCCCACCCTCGGTTGGAGTTTTACCCACATTATTTCCTTGTAGTTCTTAAGATTTCATCCTAAAATTTATTCCTTAAAGTTAATACGAAGAATCCTCATTATCTACAAATTTAATGCCAGCTTTGAGTGTTTCATTTAACATGGCCATTTTCTAGTAATAGTAATCCCTGGGAAAACCCCTGTACCAATCTGATTTGTTACATTTGGTTTTTATAAGATTTTTACATTTTAGCAAATATTTAATAATATATTTAATAATGGCAAATACCTCTATGATCAGCCATTATTCTGAATGCATTATAATTCTCACAGCAGAGTTATGAAGTGGGTACTGTTTATGTTCCCCATTTTAAAATAAATTGACAGGCTTAACAGGTAGAGACATTACACCACTTACCCAAAGTCACACAGCTCATGTGGACAGAGCTGTGTAAGGCTCATCTGGGGTCTGAGCTTTTGACTAATCTGTTATGCTGCCTCCCAGACGAATGGCATCATCTAAATCAAAACCGTATTTCCACATTAATACCATAATCATTGCTTCCCTAAAAGGTATAGATGTCTTAGATAATTTAAATTAGAAGGGAGGTAAACGTTAGTTGTTGTTGTTTCAACTCTCAGAATTTCTTCTGGAAATGTTGAAGCATAGACCATAGGAGGACTGCCACACTGGCGGAAGAGAATGTGTGTTTTCCACTTTGGACCTGTTAGGACACATCCTTCAATAGAAGAAAAAATGGAATTGAGATATTATTCAGGGCTACGTAGGCCTCATTTTATAGTATTTGGAGAATATGAGTCCTGTAATTATCCCTAATTCTTCAAATTTCATTCTTATCACTACCATGTCTTCTGTCCTAACTAAAAAGTGCCAACAGGAAATCTTAAAGAGTTCGAATTATTTAGTTCCTGAGTATTTAGATCTAGGTTAACTATAAGTATTATAAATGGAAGTTAATTTTGGTATATAATTTCTAAAGAATACAAGTTCATTTCAAGAAAACAATTGTAATAGTTGGGAATTTGTTTTGTTCGTTCTAGTTTTTTGGTTTCACTTTTTAAATACCTCTTTGATTCTGGTGTATTTTCATGACACCTCATGATGGATGTATTTTCCTCTTGCCTGTTGAGCTGTCCCCATAACGTGACAGAAGTAGGATGAGTTCACACCGAGCCACACTCTTAAGTAACTTTGTGTAGACATTGCTGTTTACAATCTGTGAGATTTAACTTTTCTTCTGGCAACATGTAGGAAGTCTAATAGGTAAGAAGGATCTCCAAGCATACGTAAAATTTACTTAAATTTAAAATACCAATTTCTACTGTAACACATACCACTTATAGCATTTAAAATCTCCTTAAAATTAAAATTTCAATTTCTGCTCTAAATTATTATTTATTGCAGGTTATCGTCTGTATTGTTTTTAGTAAACCTCCCTCAGTATGGAATGGCTAAGCTTGTCATCAACCCAAGTCATAAAGATATATTCCAAAATAATGGAAAATCATTTGCCGGATGAGTGGATAGGGTCATATGCTAGAGTGCAATAATAGTGTTGAGCCCCTCATTGGAGTCTAGTAGAGGAACTGGCAGAGGATCAAAATCCACATAGACTTTAGATGTCACTAAAATGTATTAACTGAGTCAGTACTGCAACTTGTCTGTTACTGAAGCAACTTGTCTCATACTGAAGCTCTCTGAAGAACTGCTGCTCCTCTGTACATATCCTCCATCTGCACTGGTTTATAAAGATAAGTGGGTGTTTGTCAGGTGGTTAAAACTAGAAAGTCTGAAACATTTCTGTTTGTACTTTTTCAATAAATTTGGCAATTTTTTTTATCAGATGGTAACCAAATAGATGTACTGTATCTTATTTTACAAAAACTTTGATTTTCTAAAGTAAATGAGATAGTTTAAAATTAACAAAAACAACTAGAATTGTGCTTTTTTTCTTTAAGGTTTAATGCATGTGCACAATAAACTTGTGGATCCACTGTACAGTATGAAAGAAGGAAATTGAAGGAGATTGGAGCAAAAGTCTTCTTGAATGAGCAGAGTACTTTTTTAATAAGAAGCAGATGAATTTTCAGCTATGCAATGATGAAACATAGGGAATTTTGAAGACTGTCATTTTTAAAGTCCACTATCTGTTGAACATTCCATATTTAGAATGTATCTGTTTTAGAATAGGGTTTAGAAGTAGTTGGTTCTAAAAACTGGCTATTTTATTATAAAATAAACAAGCCACATTGCTACCTAGAAAATTGCATAGAAATGAAATACCTGCCTGTTTAAAAATCTAAAGTCATTTTAAAGGGAAAGAGTCTGCATATCAGGTGCCATTTCTGACTTGACGCCAGTGGCATACACAGATTTCCATTTTTAATGACAAGATGACACTCCAGACCTTCCAGGTGTCAAGCGACTGTCACTGCAGACTTTTACTGCTGGAATGCTGTCTGTCTGTCTTCTGTGCATCACACACACGATCTGCTGCATGTGGTTGCCTTAGTCCTGTTCCTGCAGAAACATCTAAATATCAAAAGTTATGCTCTCTATTGTTAGTGAAGGAAATCTGAACAGATGACAGTGCCTACAAGTACAGTTTACATCCTTTTGGAAAGTATGTAAGTGCATGTTTTTTGTGCACCTTCTTCTACAGCACTTTTTTACAAATATGCTCTTATTTTTATTTAATGACTTGGGCTCATGCTCGAATGTAAGTTACCTTGGCAATTATGAGCTTTCTATCTAGCAACACACTTGGGAAATTCTTTTGGAGAATATTTTCTAATTATTGTTAAACTTCATAAATGATTAGGTTTATTCCATATATATAATATATATATAAAGTGTTGAAAAGAATACAAAATATATATATAAAAGGAATTACTGCAAACTATTTTAGATTGACAAAATTTACGTAATCAAATCACAAAAGTATATTGTTTTCTATCTTTAACTCAAATAAAGTTTTTAATAAACAAATAGGTTATTAAATTTTATTTCTAAAGTGAAATTGAAGAATACCTGCATTTGATTCCATCAATCACAGAACCTATGAACCTGCATTCACTTTTGGTTTGTTGCCATTACTCAGTCAGGAGACTGGAGTTAGAGGACTGTCCCTACCTATAGTTTCTCTGTCTTGTACCATGAAAAGTAAAGACACGTCCTTTCCTGTGCTTATTCTGCATTTTATACCCATCTTGAGGAAGCTGCCTCACTCATGTATCTGCTTGTCTACGTGATTAACATGCAGTTAGTTTTTTCAAATACTTAATCAGTCGGCAAACAAATTTAAAAAGAAATAACGATAAAACTGGTAATAGGGTCTTAGAGTGAAATAGGGTAAAATATGCTGCTTTGTTTTAACTCTAGATGATGACATCTTAATAGCCTTATAAACTGTTTTTAAATAACTTGTGAATCAGTAGCCTTTCCACTCTTAACTTCTCATGAGAAGCATTGTTTACTACAAACCATCCTAACACTCTGAGAAGATCATATGGTTTTGGTTCACCAATGATTTCTGTGCTTGGAAGGTCTAAAAGATCTTTCCATTTTACTGCCCTTAAACTAGGAGGCTAGCAAATCTTAGTAACGGTAGGACAGATGAAGAATATGCTTAAAAAGCACGTAACTCCAAATCACTAAAATCATGTGCTTGGGAAAGTAACCAGGGAGGGAAATGAAGCTTATGCTAAATAGTTTGCAGTGATGACAGTGCAAAAAAGCATTTTCCATATAAAACGTATTTCCTGAAGAGCTGCATGTTAAGGAATGATAAAATCTGTCCTGGGTTAAAAAGGCTAATGTTGCTAAGATACTAAATAGTAGACAAAACGTGTATTACAGGCCAGGTTCCAACTCAACTTCCCCCGGCATTAATTATAGGACAGAATACTTAGTTTCACAAACTTTTTCTAGTTTCAAATACACAGTCACTTTCCAGAATGCTGTTTCATATTTCATCTGTTCGATCAGAGATAGAAAAGAGAGGAAGGCATATGAACTGAATGATTTATGTAACTAAATCACAGGCTACGTAACTACTACATATAATAATTTTAAGTAAATCCCCATATTATCCTGTAACCTTAATATAAATTTCATCATTGATGATGTTTATCTCTAGAAGACATCTTCCTCATTCACTTCATTCAAGGTAGAAGACAAACATCAGTGGCTACTCTGGTGTAGTACAGTCTGCACACTGGTTTATTCATTGTCTGGACAAGACCTTTGAAATAATAAAGGCATTTACTGGTTATGAGATCTCAAGTACATTACTGAAATATTCTAAATTGCAATCTCTTCAACTATGAAATTTAGGCAATAATTCTTAAACTGTCAATAATAGCTGCTGCTAATACCACATATCTATCATTTTATAAAAATGATACCAGAAATAAGATAGCTTCTGTCCTTAAATGTACTGTGTAAATCATCAATTTTCAAACAAACATCTGAAAAAATAACTTTTAGCAGAACAAAAGGAGAGGTCTACATAGTATGTTAGAGTTTACTATTTAATAAATGATTCACAAATATCAGATAAATGACCCAGCTAACAAATTCACCACTTAGGTGATTCTGAAAATCCTTTAACTTAAAACTAGACAGTATCTTCAGCATGGGGCTCTTTAATATCAGTAAAGAAAAAAAGTATGCCCCAAACAAAATATAGTTCAGTGCTTAACATTATTGATGACAGGTTTTAGGAAACTATAACTTTCAAAGTACATATAAGGAAATCAGTTTTTTTTCTCAGCATTGTAATATAACTACTTTGAAAGAAACCATGTAACTCCAGGACCTGCTACATTCCACTTCAAATTGCAGTTTCCAAGAACCTATTGATGCCATTAAGTGAGGATTTAACTGTAGTTATAATTAAACTGAATGCTTACTAGTATTATGCATGCTTCTGAAAATTTTAATATATATTATTTTCATGTAATCTTCACAGCAATCTATAGTGGTGGTAGTAGTAGTAGTATAATCTCAGTTTTACCAAAGAGGAAACAAAGGGTTAATGACGTACTTTGGCCAGGTCACTTTACTACTGCACAGTGGGAACAGAAACTTGAAACCTGCATTAGGCTCTAGAATTTAAGCAGCTCTTCCCCATCCATTTACTAATCCCATTCAAAGAAAAGCAGCAGAGGTTGTTTAAGCCCGAAAACCCTGAAAGTAACAAGCAAACTTTATAATTTGTATTCTATTATCAACATACTATAAAAGGCTATGAAAAAAAGATACGGATTTTAATTTATAAAAATTCTTTATATTTTCACAACAATTATTTATCAGATTGTGTTTTCAGAACTTTTATAAAAGCTTCTTTTGGAACTTCAATGTTGCCGATTTTCCTCAGTTTTTTTTTTCCTTCTGCTTGTCTCTTCAGAAGTTTCATTTTCCGAGTAATATCACCACCATACTGAAAAATGTTATTAAAAAACGGAAGTCTAAATCACTCCAAGGAAAAATAATCGTACAATTACACAGAATCATCAATATAACCAACAAACCACCAAAGTATAATCCATCAAGCAGACATCTGCAAAGTACCTCTCAGTGTTCCCAGCAGACCCTAACCTTACTACCTGCTCAAAGAATGAGAAAGGCTTTCCTTTGTGGGGAAAGCAATGAAGATCCCCAAGGAAGCTAAATACTACTGTATGCGTGTCAAAGAATTATCTACCCCATTACTAAGTCCAGACTTGGAATTTTGAATTATTAACTATAGTCTAATGTAGAAAAATCACAGAAGCATATATATGCCAAAAACTATTTCTAAGCATTTTGGAAAAATAATTTATCATTTAAATACCTGGCTCAGCGCCTATAGCTCAACCGGCTAAGGCGCCAGCCATGTATACCTAAGGTGGTGGGTTCGAATCCCCAGCCCGGACCCGCCAAACAACAATGACGGCTGCAACCAAAAAAATAGCCGGGCGTTGTGGCAGGGGCCTGTGGTCCCAGCTACTTGGGAGGCGGAGGCAGGAGACTCGCTTGAGCCCAGGAGTTGGAGGTTGCTGTGAGCTGTAATGCCACGGCACTCCACCCAGGGTTACCGATTTAGGCTATATCAAAAAAAAAAAAAAAAAAAAAAAAAACAATTTTCACAATACCTGAGTTAAGAAAAATTTCTTAACAGCTGCAACAGCAAATTTTGGCAAGTAGGAGACATATTTCAATTCCTACTTTTTCCCATTGTAAGATATAGCCATTG
>CAUYTI010129904.1:0-15423 GCA_963575145.1 Galago senegalensis
GTCCTGTGAACAGTGAAAAATATGTAGCCTTGATTTTTGTTTTGATACAATAATTTGAAAACAGTTTTCAAGATTTCCAGGAAAATAATCAATATTTTGGTGCATTTGTGACTCTGTTTTTTAGTTGACATAAATATATTACCTGCCAATTTTCAAATGGAATTCATAAAGCTGTAATCTGACATCAACTTAAAGAAAACCTTTATCATGTCTCTTTACTGGACTTTATAAGTCCCATCTTCCCAGAGACAAATATCCCTTGCTTCACAATGACGCATTCATGCCATTACTTTTTGGCAGAACCTACATTTGTGAGCAACCATTTTTAAGAAAGAAGCACAATAAGTAAAATTAGAACCAAAATATCTGACAAGAACCTTGTGAACTCACAGAGAATTGTAACTACTTCCGTTGAACTAGATACTGATGTATTTAGTTCCTCAAATACAATGCCAAACAACCCACTAGCTCTATGTTGACCACTTTTCTTTTACTTTTTAATAGAAAACATTAAAAAAGAAATTTTATTAATTAGATATGTACATTTTTTATATTAGTAATCACAAGCTTGGGAACTGCATGACAATTTTTTTTCTTTTTTTTGAGACAGAGACTCAAGCTGTTGCCCTGTGTAGAGTGCTGGGGCATCACAACTCACAGCAACCTCAAATTCTTGGGCTTAAACGATTCTCTTGCCTTACCCTCCCAAGTAGGTGGGACTACAGGTGCCTGCCACAATGCCTGGCTATTGTTTTTGTTGTTGTTGCAGTTGTCATTGTTGTTTTAGCTGGCCCAGGCTGGGTTTGAACCTACCAGCATTGGTGTATGTGGCCGGCACCCTACTCACTGACCTATGGGCACCACCCTGCTTGAGAATTTTAAAAGAGTCTCTGAACAGGCTACTGCATAATTAGGATTATTATGTGAAGACTTTTTGCTGATATAGAGTGGTGGATATCACAAAAATTATGCATGGGTCTTTTTTTTTATTGCTCATCAGCTTTTGTTAGTGTTTGTGTATTTAACATGTGACCCAAGACAACTATTTTTCCAATGTGGCACAGAAAAGCCAAAAGGTTGGACACCCTGGACATATACAAAGTGTGAAGGGTATTAACATATAAATCTTAAGTACACAAACCAATGAATTTTTGCATGCATGTACATATAACCATTTCCCAGATAAAGATATGGAACACTTCCCCATCCTGTATGCAAAGTATTTACATATACCTTTCAAGTCTGTATTATTTTGCTCACCATTATGTCTATGAGACTCATCAATATTCTTATAGATGGCAGTAATGCATTCTTTTTCATGGCTGTATAGAATTTCATCCAAATTTTGACAGATATTTGTATCATTTGTAGTTTGGGGCTCTTGTGAATAAAACTGCTATAAAGATTTAAAAACTAAGTTTATTGTAATAATGATGACATCTACATAACAACCTACATGAGATCTTTCATACTACACTAATAATTTGTAATTATTTCCTTAGCTTTGTAGCTAAATGTCTGGTTTCCTCAATTTCTCTCACTTTCTCCTAGGCTGGAAGAACTTCATGCATTTCTCTTGGGTAGAAACAAGTTACTTCTCTTCAAATATCATTGCCCAACCTACAAAAGCTTGCCTTGTTATTCATCTGTGGGAAGCAGTTTGTTGAGATCCTAACTGCCATTTATGACTCATCCACACCTGTGAAGTAAGTAGATAAGTGACATTATAATATAAATGAATTCAGACATCAAGGAAGTCAAATGGTGATTATTCCTCTAATAGAAGGTGACTCAGGGGTGCGTAGGAGCATCTGGGACTTTGATGTTCATTTCATGTGACTGTTAGGAGAGTGCTTCTATTCTAAGAATGTGACCCTGGTTTACTGAAGTTTTCTATGGAGAATTGTGAAATTTATAATCAGTGACATAGAAGGTTCTTCCAGAAGGATTCTGACAAATACCCTGGGCCAGCCAAGGTTCTGCATTGTAGGTGTAGCCAAGGCTTTAATATTGGCCAAAGACTAAATTATACTACTTCAAATGAGTTAGACTTGCCTCTTCATAATATATACATATCTGGTATAGTTATTGCTGGTGCCCTGGTGATGGTAAGGTAACTGAAACACTGCATACCACCTCCTCTTTCTATCCTTTGAGTAACCTTAAAAAAAAGATAGAAAACTTCCAAAAGTTAAGAAAAACTTTTAATGCAAATAAAATAAAAGGAACAATTTTTAGCCTCTGGAAAGAAATCCAATGTAAGAATTTGATGTCATTGTTACAGATATCATGGAATTGGGACCTACATGTCAATTTCATCTGTTTCACAAGTCAGCAATGGCTCTCTGGTTTTATCATCTCAGAGTTTGGGGGTTGTGAAGTCTCCTGCTGGGGCTTCTCCTCTGATATCATATGGAATCCATACTACAGTTTGGGTGTGGTGGTTCACTTCTGTCATCCTAGCATTCTGGGAGGTCAAGGTGGGAGGAATGGTTGAAGTCAAGAGTTGAAGTCAGTCACCAGTCTCAGCAAGAGTGAGACTCCATCTCAATAAAAAAATAGAAAAACTAGTCGGGTGTGGCAGTGCATGTGCCTGTAATCCCAGCTACTAGGAAGGTGGAGGCAGCAAGATTGATGGATCCCAAGAGCTTGAGATTGCAGTGAGCTTGGATCATACTATTACATTCTAGCCTGGGTAACAGAAGTGAGGCCTTTGCTCTCTCTCACTAAAATAAAATAAAAAAATAAAAACAGGATTGGTCACAATAAAAATATAGTTAGCTAATGGGGAGAATGGAAAATATTATTAAAAGATAAAAGAAGGGTGGCGGGCACCTGTAGTTCCAGCTACTTGGGAGGCTGAGGCAAGAGAATTGCTTAAGCCTAAGAGTTTGAGGTTGCTGTGAGCTGTGATGTCACAGCAATCTACTGAGGGTGACATAGTGAGATTCTGTCTCAAAAAAAAAAAAGAAAAAGAGAGACAGCTTAAATAATCAAATAGAAATTACTGTGTTTTTTGATGGAAAAGCTGAACATCATAAAAATGAATTTCTTTAAAAATTAATATGTGATTTTAATCATGATTCTGATAATAATTTCCATTGAATTAATTTTTTTACTACTTGAAAATACAACATGTAAACAGCAAGCATGAATTACACAGAAAAATTTGGAATTTGGAGAAGAAGCTTACTGTGTTTAAAGTGCTATTGTTAAAACAGTATGACAAAGAGCAAGGGTAAGTAGATAACTTATTAAAACAGAATAGACAGCTCTAAAACAGACTAGGATATTTGATAAAGGAAGCTTCATAAATCAATGAGGGAAGACACATTATTCAATGCAGCATTCACGATATGGGCCTTTTAGAAAAAAATAAAAAAAATTATCACTGAACCACGTATATCAATAATATTCAAAATTCTCCTTTTCAGAATGAAAGGGCTGGGTTAAGGGATCACTAAGGATTTCTTTTTTTCTTTTTTCTTTTTTTTTGGCCAGGGCTGGGTTTGAACCCGCCACCTCTGGCATATGGGGCCAGTGCCCTACCCTTTTGAGGTGCCACCCAGGATTTCTTTTTCTTTTAGTCTCTGAGCTAAAATTCTTAAGGAGTAAAAGTTATGAATAGGATAAGAAGAGAAAGATTGGTTCCCAATTAACAATCTGAAGTTACAATGCACACACACACACACACACACACACACATTACATATAGAAACCCTAGAGTTGTAGTCCCAACCCCTAAGCTATGGCCCAATACCAGTCTATGGCTTTTTAGGAACTTGGCCTCACGACAGGAGGTGAGAGATAGGTTAGCTAGCAAAGTTTCATCTGTATTTACAGCTACTCTCCATTGCTCTCATCAATGCCTGAGCTCTTCCTCCTTTCAGATAAGCAGAGGCATTACTCATAGGAGGACTAACCCTACTATAAGTTGTGCATGCGAGTAATCTCTGTTGCATGCTCCTTATCAGACTCCAATGCCTGATAATCTGAGGTAGAAATGTAACACACTTGAATCATACTAGCTACCTTTCCCCTCTGGTTCATGGAAAATTGTCTTTCATAAAACCAGTCCCTGGTACCAAAATGGTTGGGGATCACTGCCGTACAGGTTCAAGTAGTATTGATGTATGCACAGATAGAAGAAAGAAAACCAAACAAAGGGGTCTTTAAATGTGCTTGTCAAACACCAAATCAGGGTAACTTATATGGTTTATAAACAGTAAATTTGACTATTTAATATCCCTTTTTTCCTTTTCAGTCTATCTCTTTAGTTCTTTTTGTTTGTTTGTTTGTTTGTTTTGTGATGGTGGGGGCTGCAAGTCTGTTTATTTTTTGAGACAGAGTCTCAAGCTGTTGACCTGGGAGAGTGCCTTGGTGTCACAGCCGGCCTTTTTGTTTTGTTTGCTTTTTAAATTACTTGTGGAGATTTACTGAAGCCTGGTTAAAGATAGATTCCTCCAGAGAGGATTTGCATTTCTACTTCCTTGGGGTATTACCAGCCTGAACCTTTACTTTACTTTAGGTTATATAGCCTACTTAAGTAATACAGTTTCAGGATAAGGGCTGACTATGATTCCCCCACAATTTAAAAAAAAAGTGAAATCACATTAGGAAATAAAAAAATGAAATGAAATGAAATAAAAACAGATCCATTTTCTGAAGTGTAGCAGAGAAGTTACCGTGACACTCCTGCTATAACTACAAATATTAGTCCAACTATCAGTAACACGCTTGTAAATCAACTGGTCAGCCAGTATGCACTAAGTGAAGTAGGCATCCAGGGAGATTGGGGAGCAAAGCTCTGAAGTCAGCTTTTGCTTAAGGGGCAATTGCCAAAAGTGAAGAATTGAGCATCAGAAAAAACTCCCAAGGTCAAAACCCAGTCAGCCCAAGTAGGGAGTCTCTTTCTAGTATAAAGGTAGGACACCTGTAGGGTCTCCAGCCTCAATGAGCTAAAACTGTGAGACTGTTGCCACAATCTCTTTAGTTCTTTAAAGTCTCAACTTTCTTTGCTTCCTCAGTATAGAAAATATGGAGTTGGGAAGAATAATTTAATGTAATTTAAACACTTTCAATAAGTTTTTGGTAGGTGTAAATTTAAAATGCTTATTTTCAGTAGGTTTATTAAGTTGCTGTAGAAGACTTAAAGAATGAAGAAATCGAAATATTGAAATTTGAAGAAATGGTGTTAAATTGCATTAGAATCAGGGACTCAAGTATCTCACCTTTGAAGATCTAGTTATTCCCTCTGAATAAAAAAAGTTGATGCAGTTGAAATTATTTTAGTGGCAAAATGCAAATTATGAGTGAACAAATTATAGTTTGCTGCCTTTGTCTGGTATTGGACTCTGCTTAGCATCATGCATAATTTGTAGAAAAGTATCTGTGTAGTGAAACCAATGAAAACCATTTAGTCATCTGCAAATTAGTTTACCCAGAGGAAGGCAATGAAAAGGAGAACCTGCTTATCTCTTCACTAGCTTAATGCTGTTCCTGATGAAAATTGCCTGAGACCACATAAGAAATGTGGTGTAGTAATTATGTGCATTCAAATAGCTTCCCATCGGAAAGAAATAATCCATGTTGGTAACTGAATCTAGCAAAAAAGGCATGAAATTAAGGAGATACGTTTTATTTCAATCCTATGTTTTAGCAATGGGGGAAGAAAGTGGATGCTAGGATAAGTTAGAAAAAGCATTCAGGGATTCTAGAGCATCAGGTATTAAGATGTGGGGTGACTTATCTCTCCACATTAATCTATTTGCTGCTGCCAGAAAGTTTAGTACAGTTTTAGATTAGTAAAACCCTGACTAATATAGTACATAGTCTTTATATTTCATTGGCTGATTAGTTTGTTTAATTGATTTAAAATAGTAACCAATGAAAGTATAAAAATTTTAAACCACTCTTCTGTGAGTGGACATCTATAAAACTTTAAGAGTTCCAGAAAAACATGGTTGTACTACATGGTAGCTCATGATATCTACACATCATAGAGCCACAGTCAGAACTTTTCTCTCCTGCCCCCAAAGAAAATGTTGGCCTAATAGATATTTTCAAGTAAAAAATTCATGGCTGTGCTCAAACCTGTCAGAATGCAAGTGTTTTAAATTATAACATCTGGAAGAAAGAAAATAAGGCCAAAATAAATTAATGAGTCCTTGGATGCATCCCACCAGAATTTACTTTGGCAGTAAGAGGCACAGATAATACTGTACTTCCTATGCTACTTGCCTAACCTTGATTTGTCTAATCCAAGGAATGATTGAGAAGAGAAAGTATAATATTATAATAGTATAATATTATCTAGTTTGTTGTTTAACTTTCCACCTGTTTCCAATGTTTAAGACATATTTGAATTATAAACACTGAAGTAACTCTTCCAAAGATGGAAAAATAAAATTTTGAAGCAACTTTTGGCTTGGTCAGGGGGACAAGCCA
Source organism: Galago senegalensis (assembly GCA_963575145.1). Taxonomy (NCBI): domain Eukaryota; kingdom Metazoa; phylum Chordata; class Mammalia; order Primates; family Galagidae; genus Galago; species Galago senegalensis. The sequence continues at coordinate 6,448 of CAUYTI010129904.1, forward strand.
GAGTCTTTGGTGAAAACTGTAATGATAGTAATGTCACTTAGATGATAGAATACAAAGCCCCAGAATTTGTTTTCCCATAGAGACACCGACTTAACAACAATATTTAGGTGAAATTGCTTTTTGAGAACTCCAGAAACCACTTAAGAGATTGCAGCACTTCTTAAGCCAACAAGAGCTGCACTGAAGTGGGTAGAAAAGTTTATTGCATTTACTTACCTTGACCTTTTACCTTAACAGGCACTCTTAGCAGAAAACTAATCTGAGACTTCTCCTTCCAAAAAGGAAGAGAAAAGTGGAATGTGCTCCAATATTCAATTCCACATTGGAATGTGCTCCAATATCTTTGTCTGCCTGTCTTGCCTGACCACAGCATTGGTGGGAACATCCATAGTTTAAATACCTGGGGCCACTGGGAACAAAGACCACAGCAGCAGTAGAGAGACATTATTACCAAACAGACACCAGGAGGAGTAAGAGAGAATCTGGTAGTATTGTAATGTTGCTACATAAATAACTTTTAAATTTTGTATACAATTTAAAAGGATAAAAACATAAACATTTACTCTAGATCTATCTTAATGGATACAAAATATAAGAATATGTAATTTGTAACATCAGAAACAGAAAGTGAGGATGCAAGTTGTAAAGAAGTAGAGTTTTTGTATGTTTTTGAAGTTGTTACCAATTTAAAATATACTGTTATGACTTTAAGCTATTTTATGGTATCCCTATGTTAATCACAAAGAAAATAGCTAATGAGGATACGTAAAAGAAAAGGAGAAATTAATCAAAGCACACATTACAAAAAAGTCAATGAAACAAAAGGAATGAAGCAAGAAAGGAAGAGGAACAAAACAGCTACAAGACATACAAAGGCACAAGGAATAAAATGGCAATAAGTTTTTCCCTATTAGTAATTACTTTAAATGTAAATGGATTATTAATTTCCACAATCAAAAGATAGATTGGCTAAATAGATAATAAAGCAAGATCCTTTTTTTCTCAAGATGGCAGTTTAGGGCCTTTTTACTTAGCCTTGGAAACAGCAAAATACTGTAGAGCTTTAACACTGTGAGCTTTTAAATAAAAGAATCTTGGGCCAGAGATTCAAGTAGCTGATGTGGAGGAGAGAAAGGCACCCCGACAACTGGAGCTGAGTAGTGAGTGTGGAGTGGGTTCCATAAGGACTACGACTGGGCTATCTTACTTTGTAAGACTGGAGTGGGAAGAGACTTGCTAAAGTGGCTATGTGTCCTGGACAGCAAAACCTGTGAACAAAAACAGCTTTGAAACTTTGGGGCTACTCTGCATGTGACATTGTGAGGCACTCTAGCCTGCTCCTTTGGCAATCTGGGGGAGGGAGCTCTTGGGGAATGCTGCTTCAAGCACCCCTTGGGACAAAGGGGACCATGGTGCAAGCTTTTTCTATGTCCAAGAGCTCCCTGCTTTGGTGTAGAAAATAACTGGCCACTTCTAGCAATGACATGGGTGCTGTGGCTGACACAGCTAGGGGAGAGTGGGGTTCTATCTCAGTGGCCAGGTGACCTCAGTGCTCTGGGATAAAGATGGGGAGGTTAACTTTTCTGCCCCTCCAACTACTGTTGTAGCTGCAGCCATGGGATGCTTCCAGGGGAGGTCTGCATAAGGTGCCATACAATAACTGTTCTACAAGATACGCTGGGGTCTCCTCACAGAAACTTTGGTGTATTTCACCAGTAACTTCCCTTGCCATCCCTTTCAGAACGAGTGCTTATGTTGCCATAGGAATACCCAAGGGTAGATTAAGTGATTCAGCTCTACCAAGTTTTGCTCCCACTTTAGGAACTGTGTAGGACATTCAGGACACTACATATTCCACAGACAAGCCCATGGCTTAAGGAAATGTGGAGCTTTTCCTTAAACAAAGAATAAGTATATAAACATCTGATTCGGTCACAACCAGATCTTACGCATAAGTTACACATACTAGCCAGAAATTTAACTGCACAAACCATATAAAACATGCAAGTATACAGTCCTGTGGAATTAATTTAAAACAAAGAGTTTTACAACACCTCCAAAGGATAGCTCTCAAGCAATGGATCCAAAGCAAAGTGAAATCTTTGACGTATCAGATAAAGAATTCAATATACTGATTATAAAGAGGCTCAATGAAATCGAAGGGAAAGTTGAAAACCAAACAAGGAAATCATAAGAACAATTCAGGATATGAGTGAAAAATTTACTAAAGAGATAGTTATTAAAAAATAGGACTTCTGGAAATGAAAAGTTTATTGAAATAATTACAAAATACAGTAGAAAAATTTAACAATAAGCTAGACCAAGAAGAGGAAAGAATTTCAGAGCTGAAGACAGGTCTTTCAAATTAACCCAGTTGGAAAAAAAAAGTAACATAAATGAACAAAACCTTAAAGAAATATTCACTTATGTAAATCATCCACACACATGAGCCATAGATATTCTTGATGGAGAAGAAGTGAAAGTAGCAAGTTAGGAAATTTACTTGATGGAATAATTGAGAAAAATTTCCCTGGCCTTGCTAGAGATTTAAACATCTAGATGATAAAAGAAGCTCAAAAAACTCCTGGGTTATTCACAATGAGATGGACTTCACCAACACATATAGTCATCAGACTATCTAAAATCAATGTGAAGGGAAGAATCCCAAGAGAAGCAACAAAAACAAATCTAATTACCTATAAAGGAAATCCCATCAGACTAATAGCAATCTTCTCAGCAGAAACCTTAAAAGCCAGAAAAGATTGGGATTCTATATTTATTTCTCTTAAACAAAAAACTCAGCCAATAATTTTATATCCTGCTAAATTAAGTTTGATAAGTGAAAAATAAATTGTCTTTCCCAGACAAGCAAACACTAAGGATTTCCTTAGGACTGTCATTGGATTGGCCCTGCAAGAAATACTCAGACAAGTCTTAAACATGGGAACAAAAGGTCAATACTCATCATTATAAAAGCACATGGAAATATAAAACTCATAGGTCTTATAAAGCAAGTACACAATTGAGATTATAAAGCAACTGGGTAAAAACTCATATTATGAGAAAAAAATCTCACATATCAATCTTAACCTTAAACATAAATGTACTAAATGCTCCTCTTAAAGATATAGATTGGAAGAACAGACGAAGCAACAAAATTCAGTAAATGATGCCCACAAAAAACCCCACACTTAACTGGTAATGATACTTATAGACTCTAGGCAAAGGAGTGGGAAAAGATACTGCATGCAAACAGAAAGCAAAAGCAAGTAGAAGTAGCTGAACTGATATCAGATGAAACAGATTTTAAATCAACAACAGTAAAAGAAGACAAAGAAGATCATTGTGTAATCACAAAGGGATCATTCAATAATAAGATGTAACAATTCTAAATATACATGTACCCAATTCTGGAGCACCCAGATTTATTTGTTTATTTGTTTGTTTATTTATTTATTTTTTGTTGCAGTTTGGCTGGGGCCAGGTCCAAACCTGCCACCCTCAGTATATGGGGCCAGTGCCCTATTCACTGAGCCATAGGCACTGCCCAGCATCCAGATTTATAATAAATTTACTGCTACATTTTAAAAAAAGATAGACAATAATAATATAATAATATTTGCAGTGTTGGACAGATTACTGCAGCAGAAAATCAGCAAAGAAACACTAGGCTTAAATTGAACTCCAGATCAAATAGAATTAACAGGTGTTGACAGAGCATTCTACCCCCAAAACTGCAGAATATGCATTCTCCTCATGAGCACAGGGAACATTTTGTAAGATAGACCATATATTAGGCCACAAAACAAGTCTCAATAAATTAAAGCAATATATTATCAAGAGTCTTCTTGGACCATAGTGGAATAAAACTAGATAACAATACCAAGAAGAATTCTCAAAACTAGCCAAATACATGAAAATTAAACAATTTGCTCCTGAATGTCCTTTGGGTCAATGACAAAATTTATATGGGAATAAAAACATTCTTCAAATGAATGAAAATAGAGCCATAACATATCAAAAATCTTTGAGATATAGACAAGGCAGTGCCATGAGGGAAGTTTATAGCATTAAATGCCTACATCAAAAAGATAGATCACAAATTAACAACCTAATGTCACACCTCAAGCAACTAGAAAAATAAATGCAAGCCAAGTCTAAACCTAGCAGAAGAAAAATAAATGTCAACAATAGAGCAGAACTGAATACAACTGAGATCAGAAAGATAATAAACAATCAATGAAATGAAAAGCTATTTATTTCAAAAGATAAACCAGATTTATACACTGTAGCTTTGTTATAATAAATAAATAAATGGAGAGAGAAGGTTCAAATGACCCCAATCAAAAATGAAAAAGGAGACGTTATAAATGATAGCACAGAAATACAAAATATTATCAGAGACTACTATGAGAAACTTTGCATGCACAAACTAAAAAACTTAGAAGAAATAGATATCCCAAACAGACAAATAATGAATAGTGATATTTAATCTGTTATAAAAAATCTCCTGACAACAACAAGAACCAACCAGATGGATTCATAACTGAATGCTATCAGCTTTTCAAAAAAGAATTGGTAACAATCTTACCAAAACTATTCCAGAAGACCAAAGAGTAAGAAATACTCTTCAACTCATTCTACAAGGCCAGTATCACCCTGATGTCAAAGTTAGATAAGGAAATAACAATAAAAAAGAAAACTATAGGCCAATATCTCTGATTAACATAGATGAAACAATTTTTAACAAATACTAGCAAATCAAATCCAACAGCACATCAAAGAGGTAATATACTACAATCACATGGGGTTTATTCCAGGGATGCAAGGATGGTTCAGTGTATACAAATCAATAAATGTGATTTGTCATATAAATAGATTAAAAAATACAAACCTTATGATTACCTCAATAGATGTGGAAAGAGCATTCAATAAAATCCAGCATCTCTCCCTGATAAAAATCCTCAACAAACTAAACATTGAAGGAACATACCTAAAAATAATAGAGCTCATTTATGACAAACTCACATACTTAATGAGGAAAATTTGAAAGCATTCCTTCTCCAAATTAGAACAAGATAAGGATGCCCACTTTTATTCTTCCTATTCAACATAGTACTTGAAGTTTTAGCAAAAGCAATCAGACAAGAGAAATAAATAAAAGGCATATAAATTGCAGTAGAGGAATTCAAATTATCTCTGTTTGCTGAGGATATGATCCTTTACCTAGAAAACCCTACAAAATCTTGGATTTGATAAATGACTTCAGTGATGTTTCAGAATACAACATTATTATAGAAAAGCCAGTAACATTTCTTTTTCTTTTTCTTTTGTTTTTGTTTTTGTTTTTGGAGACAGAGTCTCACTTTGTCCACCTTGGTAGAGTACCATGGTGTCATAGCTCATAGCAACCTCGAACTCCTGGGCTCAAGCCATTCTTTTTGCCTCAGTCTCCCGAGTAGCTGGGATTACAGATGCCAGTAACAACACTTGGCCATTTTTATAGATGGGGGTCTCACTCTTGCTCAGGCTAGTCTTGAACCTGTGAGCTCAGGGAATCCACTGGCTTTGGCCTCCCAGAGTGTGAGGATTACAGGCATGAGCCACCTCACCTGACCAGAAACCAGTAATATTTCTATATATCAATAATCAAGGAGAGAACCAAATACCATTTATAATAGCCACATGACAAATTACCCAGTAATACATTTCCACAAGATATGAAATATATGTAGAAAGAGAACTACATAAAAGTACTCATAGAAGACACAAACAAATAAAAAAACATGCCATGCTTATGAGCTGAAAACATCAATATTGTGAAAATAATCATACTTACCCAATAATTTTTAAGTTCAGTCAAATTATTGATGTCATTTTTCACAGAATAAGAAAAAAAATTCTAAAGTTTATATGAAACCAAAAAAGAGCCCAAATAACCAAGGTAATCTTAAGTGTGGAAAAAAGAGTGGGAGGCTTCACATTACCCTCCTTCAAATTTACTACAAGACTATAAAACCTAAAACCATGGTGCTGGTATAAAAATGGACACATAATCAAAGGAATGGAATAGAGAACCCAGAAATAAAGCTACATATCTGTATCTGCCTAATCTTCAATAAAGTTGACAAATATACAGTGGGCAAAGAACACCCTTTTCAATAAATGGTACTGTAAAAATGGGGTAGCCATATGCAAAAGAATGAAAGTAAACCTATATATCTCACTATATATAAAATTAACTCAAGATGGATTAGAGACAAATATAAAACTCAAAACTACAAAAATCCTAGAAAGAAAACCTAGGAAAAACTCTTTTAAATATTGGCCTATGTAAAAGATTCATGATTAACATTTCAAAAGTAAATGCAACAAACACAAAAAGAGAAAAAATGGGACTTAATTAAACTAAAGTGCTTCTGCACCACAAAAGAAATAATCAACAGAGTAAACAGGTAACCTACAGAATAAGATAAAATATTTGTAAACTATGCATTTGACAAAGAACTAATATCAAGAATCTACAAGAAGCTCAAACAACTCATCAGGAAAAAAAAAAAAAACCAAACACACCAAAAAGTAAACAAAGGATCGACAAACATATGAACAAATACTTAATATCACTAATCGTCAGATAAATGCAAATGAAAACCATAATGAGAAAACTGTCTTACACCAGTCAGAATGGCTATTATTAAAAAGTCAAAAAATAACAGATGTTCATGAGGATGTAGAGGAAGTAGAATACTTATACACTAATGTAAATTAGTATAACCTCTGTGAAAAACAGTACGAAGAATTCAAGGAGCTAAAATAGATCTAACATTCGATTTAGCAATACTACTAGTGAGTATCTACCCAAGGAAAACCAAGTCATTATATGAAATAGACATCTGTACTCATATGTTTAGCACAAAACTATTCACAATAGCAAAATCATGGAATTAACCAACATGTTCGTTTCACACACACACACACACACACACACACACACACACACACTTATGCCCCATGGATTACTACTTACCATGTAATGTATGAAATCATGTCCTTTGCAGCAAGATGGATGAAACTTGAGATCATTATCCTAAGTGAATTACTTACTTAGGATAATTCATCATTTAGGATAATTGACTGGAACCCATAGATAATTAACTGAAAATCAAATATCAAGTTCTCACTAAGAACTAAATAAATCATGAGTACATATGGACCTACTGACTGGCATAATAAACACTGGAGATAACAAAAAGAGGAAGGGTAGGAAGGGGGGGAGAGATTAAAAATTACCTCCTGAGTACAATGTATGTTATTTGGGTGACGGGTACACTGAAAGCTTATATTTCACCACTGTGCAATATATCAATATAGCAAACCTTCATTTGTACACTCTAAATTTGTAAAAACGAGAAGAAAAAAAAAGAACAAGATCTAACTATATGCTATCTATAAGAGGTTTAATTTAAACCTAAGGACACACATAGGCAGAAAGTAAAGGGATGGAAAAGGATATTCCATACAAATTGTAACAAAAAGAGAGCATAAGTGGCTATATTTTTATCAGACAAAATAGTCTTTAAATAAAAACTGTCACAAGAGATGAAGAAAAAATATGATAACAACCTGGTCAATTCACCAGGAAAATATAACAGTTATAAATATATATTCACCTAACATCAGTGCTCTCAAATATATGAAGCAAATGTTTACTGAATTCAAGGGAGAAATAGATAGCAATCATAGTAGGAGATTACAAGACTCCATTTTCAATAATGAATAGAACAACTGGACAGAAGATCAGCATGGAAACAGATGACATGGATGACAGTATAGACCAAATATACCAAATTGACATCCACAGACATTCCATTCAACAACAGCAGAGTATACATTCTTCCCAAGCACACATGGAATATTCTCCAAGAAAGACCAAATATTAGGTCATGAAACAAGTCTTAACAACTTTTTTTTAAGGGCAAGCATGAAACAAGGTTTATTGAGGAAGAGAAAGATAGGCTTACAGATTTAAAAAGCTTACAAAGCAGGATACAATCACCATAAACAACAAATGGGCCTTGATTGCCAGGACAACTTGGGAGGAAGCCAAGTCTTAACAACTTTAAGAAGATTGAAATAATATTAAGTATTTTTGCCAACTAAAGGAATGAAACAGGAAATCAATGGCAGAAGAAATAATGAAAAATTCATAAATATGTGGAAATTAATCAGCACACCCTTAAGTAACCAACAAGTCAAAGAAGAAATCATGAGAATTACAAAATATCTTAAAAAATGAAAACAAAACCACAACATGCCAAAACTTATGGATGCAAAAAAGTCAATAATAAGTGAAAAATTTATAATGGTAAATGCCATTAAAAAAGAAGACAGATCTCAGATCAATAACCCAACTTCAAACCTAAAGGAACTAGAAAAAGAAGACTAAATTAAACCCGAAGTTAGCAGAAGGAAGGACATAGCAAAGATTAGAGCTGATTAGAATAAAATAGAAAAGCAATAGAAAATAATTGGAAAAAACCCTAAAATTAGATTTTTAAAATATCAACAAAACTGATAAACCCTCAGCAAGATTAACTGAGAGAAAAGAGAAGACTCAAATAACAAAAATCACAAATGAAAAGGGCAACATCCTAACTGATGCCACAGAAGTAACAAGGATTATAAGAGATCACTCTGAAAAATTATATATCAACATATGGGATAAACTAGAAGAAATGAGTGAGTTCCTCAAAACACAGAACCTACAATGATCATTAAGAAATAGAATCATTAAGAAATAGAAATTTAAACAGAGCTATAATGAGTGAGGGGAATGAATAGCAAAAAAAAAAAAAAAAAAAAAAAAAAAAAAACAGGACCAAATGGCAAAACAAGACAATCAACCAAATATTTAAAGAAAAATTAAAAATTATTCATTATAACAACCAAAAAGGGAAGATAGAAAACAAAACAACA
>CAUYTI010129906.1:0-24158 GCA_963575145.1 Galago senegalensis
GCGGGCGCCTGTGGTCCCAGCTACTTGGGAGGCGGAGGCAAGAGACTCACTTGAGCCCAGGAGTTGGAGGTTGCTGTGAGCTGTAATGCCACGGCACTCTACCCAGGGGGACAGCTTGAGGCTCTGTCTCAAAAAAAAAAACAAAACATTTTTGGTGCAAATATCTTTGTTGTAAAACAATTTTTGGTCATCTAGATATATAGAGGAATTGCAGGATTGAATGACAGGTCTACTTTTAGTACCCTAAGTGTTCTCCAAACTTCTTTCCAAAAGGAATGTATTAGTTTGCATTCCCACCAGCAGTGCAGAAGTGTTCCCTTCTCTCCACATCCATGCCAACATCTATAGTTTTGGGATTTCATGATATGGGCTAATCTTACTAGAGTTAGTTATGGAAGCAACCCAAATGCCCATCAATCCCTGAATGGATTAAAAAATTGTGGTATATGTATGCCATGGAATACTATGCAGCCATAAAAAAGATGGAGACTTTACATCTTTTATGTTTACATGGATGGAACTGGAACATATTCTTCTTAGTAAAGTATCTCAAGAATTGAAGAAAAAGTATCCAATGTACTCAGTACTATTATGAAACCAATATATAATCACCCACACTTTCATACGAATGATAAAACACAACTATAGCCCAGACTGAAGGAGGGCTGAGGAGGCCGAGGGGAGGGGGGAGGTTGGCCGGAGGGAAAGTAATTGGTGAGACTTCACCTGTGGTGAATATTATAAGGGTACATGTCAAATCTATTAAGATTAGAGTATAAATGTATTAATACAACAAATAATTAAGTGAGGTGAAGGCTATGTTAACCAGTTTCATGTAAGCATTCCAAATTTTCTATAAAATCAGCACACTGTACCCCATAAATGCATTAATGGACACATATGATTTAATAAAAATAAATATTTTTTTACAAATTAAAAACGTTGACTTTCTTGAATAATTCTTTTATATTTTTAAGAAACAGTTTCACTGATACCTTCTTTCTGCTTTGACCATTCAAAGAATGCCTGGTCTCCTAGGAGGTGGGCTCTATATGGGGACACAGGAGCTAAACAGAGACGCACAAGTGGCTTGTGCCTTAGTCATTCTCCAGTGGGGAAGCCATCCCGGTCTGTCTCCACCAGCGTTTCTGAGGCAAACCAAACCACTGAGGACAAATGAAAACTTCCAGAGTTTGAAAGTCAGCAAACATCGAACCGGACTTTGATTCTTAAAGGGCCATTTGCTCTGAGCCTCACCACATCCCCACAATCCACCAAAAGCAAAAAAAAAAAAAAACAAAAAAAAAGAGGAACGAAAACTGGCATTTAGAATGTCAGAAAGAGCAGCCAAATCAAATGTCAAAACTCAAGAGGAAATTATGCCAAATTGAACAACTCTGACCTGGCTAGTTCAAGTTAGGTAATTTCTGTAAGCCCGGGAGTCATTAGCCAAACCTCTTGGGAGCCAAAAGTCATTTTCCAAAAGACACAGAGGCAGCAGAAACCTTTGGTAAGAACAAAAACAGAAAACAGTAGGACTTTTTAATTTCCCTGGAGTTTAGTTTGCACATTTAAAACTGCGCACAAATGAACGTGCTCTTTCACAGGCTCCTAACAGACCAACGGCCCACAGATTGGATAATAGTCTGAGCAGGAGCCCAGGCCTGAGAAACAAGACAGAGTAAGATTTACAAGGCTCATAGCTGTGGGTAAAGTCCAGGCTGAAAGTCCATGAAATTAGATTTGCTATTCTTCCCAGAATCCTGTGTAATAGGTTCAGAGTTCAAGGGGCAGCGCAGAGGGTCTGAGCTATACTTATCGTGAAGACAGGGCCCAGGGCTCAGATCAGCAAGCTAGGAAGAGCCCAGAAGCGGGCCCCTCCCACTATCACTTGGGCAGAAGCCCAGCTCTGCAAACAGACCAGCCAGGAATGTGGACAGAAAAGTTTCTCTGAAAATAGGTAGCTTACTAAGCAACAGTTTATATAGTTCAGGGGTTCTTGGCCTTGATTGTACCCTTTTTAGAAGTATTGAGGGCTGAGGTCCTCCTCCTGTGATGTAGACTTCATTGGTGTGGTATGAAGCCCCAGCATAAGTAATCCTTAAAAGTTACCCAAATGGTTCATAATATGCAGTCAGGATTGAGAGGCTCTGAATTAATGTAGCCTAACACTCCCCTAACTGCTACTGAAACAGAAAGCACCACCACCCCCTCCCAAGCACATGGGCCTAAACTGCTGGGAAGACTTTTCAATGATCAAATGTAGAAGGAGTTGACTAAAGGAAAACTGAGCCCAGCAAGGGCTCAGTTACTCCAGGATGTTAATTTGAAAGCTTATACAAAACATTGCCCCATAATCTGATTAAATTGTTTAACCTAGTAATTTTTTCTATTTTATTTTTATTTTCTTGAGGCAGAATCTCACTCTGTTGCCCTGACTAGAGTGCAGTGACATTATAGCTCACAGCAACCTCAAGTTCTTAGGCTCAAATGATCCTCTTGCCTCAGTTTTTCTATTTTTAGTAAAGATCGGGTCTTGCTCTGGCTCAGACTAGTCTCACACTCCTGAGCTCAAGCAATCCACCTGCCTTAGCCTCCCAGAGTGCTGGAATTACGGGCATGAGCCACCGCCCCTGGCAGCTTTTTTTTTTTTCTAAACAGACAGGGTCTCACTATATAGCCTGGGCTGGACTCAAACTCCTGAGCCCAAGCAATCCACCTGCCTCGGCCTCCCAGAGTGCTAGGATTACAGTAATTTTTAAAAGAGAGTTTTTCTATAATGAGAGGTAGGGAGAATATCTAATCTCATAATTCCAGTAAAGTCAGGTGTAGAGTACGGGGTACCAGAGGAAGCCCAAGCTTTGAGAACAGAAAGGAGGGGCTGGACCACCCATGCTGCCGGTTACGAGTTACAAGACCAGTGGGTTGCTCAACCTTGCTGAACCTGGTACTTCACCTGTAAGACTGGGATTGAGATGGCCGTTTTTGAGGGGGCTTGAAAGGATGGAAAGTTGTTGGCTAGACTCTTGGATGTTAAAACGACCTGTTAATTAGAGCTGATGGTAAAGAAGTTCAGGGTAGGGAAAAGAACCCCACCTGGAGTTCTCTGGGACTATTCCAATATCTTTGGGATGGGAGGCAGTCTTGGTTCAGGCCTTCTTCACTCTGAAGCTCTGCCATCATTATCACGGTTCACATGACGATGTCTTTCCTTTGACTTTAGATTAAGGGGCTCTTTTTTGCTCTATTTTGAAGGTCTGATTAGCTGGGCCACCACTCTCCTGTACGGGGAGCCCTTTTATAGAACTTAACAGACCAGTGACTAACCACAGATGGTGGCCCTGGGAAAGTGATGAGGTCCCACGGCACCAAAGCACTCATAGGGAGCCTCTGAGATTCCCAGAAGGGGGACTGTTGAGGAAGTGTCTGACATGGACTATCTGGTACCATGCTGGGTATCCCAACCTTCAGGAGAAATAAGAAATTTTACCCCTAAACTTTAGCCCTAGACTTTTCTCAGTTGTTTGTGTGGCTATTCCTCAATGTCCCCACTAGAGGGCTGGAAGCTTAAAATGATAGATTAAAAGCAAAACAAAACAGAACAGGTGAATACCCTGGATAAATTGTAATCGTTATTGGAATAATTAATAGTCATAAGTAACGTTTACTGTGCATTCTCTAAGTTCCAGGCACCTCCCTAAATATTTTTTTCACATTATTTATTATAAATTGTAATTATACAATTAGTTAACTTGGTTTTCATTTCTGTCCCCACCACTGCACTGAAAGTTACAAGAGGATAATGTCTGTTTCATTCACTTTTCTATACTTAGTACTGCTTCTGGAACATTGTAGCAGCTGAATGAGTGCTTCTTGAATGAATGAAAGAATCTTGACCTTAAAGTTAAAAGATGGGGACTGTTATAGTACATTGGGTTTTGTTTATTGGTGGAATCATTTTTTAATTTTGTAATATCTCTTTCTAGGTGTATGAGACAAAATATTGTTTTGTTGTCCCATAACGTTCCTTCAGTAGCTTTATCTGTTATATTTTGGGGGAAACTCTTCTTTTGTAAAAAGTGATAGGCACGGTCAAAACTAAAAACAGTAAGAACCTCCTTTGGAAGAATTGGTACTATTAATTTATTATCTTGCTTATAGGAATCGTAATTATCTGGAGGGATTTGTGAATCTGTTTTCTATAAACACTGGTCTCATTGATCCATGTTTTAAGGATTTTGCATTCTTTTAAAGATCCTATTATTCACTCCATTTTGTGGATGAGGAAACTGAGGCACAGAGAAAGTAAGAAACTCCCCCCAAGATACAGTTATCAGAAGCAGTAAATGGAACTGCCAAAATTCAAACTTAGGTATTCTGACTGAAGACTCCAGATATTATAATCACTACACTAAATTTTACTTAATAATTTTATACAATTATCACACAAAACAGCAACTGCATGGGTAAGAATCCAAACTGGACCCACAAGGCCAGGCACGGTGGTTCGTGCCTGCAATCCTAGCACTCTGGGAGGCGGAGGTGGATGGATGGCCTGATCACAGGTTCGAGACCAGACTGAGCCTGAGCAAGACCTCATCTCTAAAAATAGCCAAGCATTGTGTTGGGCACCTATGGTCCAAGCTTCTTAGGAGGCAGAGACAAGAGAATCGCTTGAGCCCAAGAGTTTGAGGTTGCTTTGAGTTATGATGCTATGGCACTCTACCAAGGACAATGAAGTGAGACTCTGTTTCCAAAAAATAAAAAAAAAAAAAATGGACACATATCTGGAAGAGCTTTTGTGCATTTTTCACAACCAACTCTCAATTCATTTGAAACAAATAGGGATGGGGAAATATGTACAAATAGGTCAGATGCTACTGTTTTCTAAAACCTTGTTTTACCAGGGAGTTATTTTGCCAGTACGTGATGAAAAATTGTAAACTATAATCCCCTTTCTAAAAAACCAACCACACTAACCAATTAGTGCACAAGAGCCAGCCTGCTAAAAATAAAAAATAAAATAAAATGAAGCCAGGCTGCTGTAAGGGAAAGCTTTTGGCCTATCAACAGAAAAGTAAAAATATTCAATGTAAAAATATTTTAATATCATTGAACTGCAACCCGTTTTCAGCCAAGGAAGTTTTGCAATGGCAACAACTTACACCAACCATGTGACCCAGCCATTCCGCTCCTAGGTATTATACATCACAAAGAGCTGAAAACAGGTATTCAAACAAAACTTATACACCTTTCAGCCAATATGTGAAAACAACTCAAATGTTTATTAGTGGAGAAATGGATACCCAGGTGACGTATCCATACGATGGAATATTGTTCAACCATCACAAGGAGTGAACTATTGACACATGTTACAACATAGATGAACCTCAAAACACTTTGCTAAGCAAAAGAAGGTAAGCACAAAAGGATACAGATTGTGGGGTCCCATTTATGTGACATATCCAGAGTGGACAAATCCATCAAGACAGAAAGCAGATTAGTGATCTCAAGGGACTGGGGACAGAGGGGAAAGGAGAGTGACTGCCGATGAGATGAGGTTTCTGTTTGGAGTGAGGAACATATTTTGGAACTAGATAGAGACCGTGGTTGGCTATACAACCTTGTGAATGTACTATAATAAATGCCTCTGAGTTGTTTTCTCTACAATGGTTAAAATGATGAATTTTGTGTGAGTCTTACCTCAACAAAAAGAGACCCCTACCACAAATTTTAAAATAAATTTTACCTGCATTTTTAGACTGTAAAATACTTCGTTTTTATGTACAAATGAGTCCAACCTACAAAGACTTCTGCATCCTTTTGGTTAAAATGTAACCAGTCACCAAAGTGTTATCATTTCGCTTCAATGGCTCTTTGTATGTGCTAAAAAGATAGCAACGATCAAAGAACTCTCAGAAGTGAAATAGATACTCAGCTCCACACAGACAAGACCTCTTTGAACACTGTAATAATTGAGTGTGATAAACTGTGTCCCAAAGATCTCTAGAGTAATGAATGCAAAGGATGTTTGAGTGAAAAGATAGACTAATTTACGCAGCATAAATGATTTAAACTTTTTTTTTCTGTTGAGCCTTGCAGTTGCTTGTAGGAATTAGGACGGGTGGCTGATACTGTGGGTTGCTTTCCTTTGTATCTATTTCAATCTTCTTTTATCTTACAAATGCTGGGCAACTTTAAAAGGCTACACTTTCCAGACTTTCTTGCAGCAAGGAGCCCAGCTATGCTTTGGGTTGACCAATCAGATGCACTTTCTTGGGGTTTTTGTGGGCAGAGAGGTGTCCATTTTGTAGGTGTGGCTCATGACAGAGGTGGTGTGGTTTGGGGGCCAGTGGTTGTCCTGGAAGTTTTCTAATGTAACATATGGTTTCCCCATTCATATCTATTACTGTGTAATGAACCACAAACCATCCCAAAATTTACTGACTTAAGACAATAATGTTTGATGATTTCTCATGTTCTGTGTATTGGCTGGGCTCATGTATGCAGTTTACTGTTGGGGGTCTCTCATGTGTTATGTTCAAATGCCAGCTGGGCTGCCATATCTGAGGGCTCATCAGGGTCAGATGTCCCCTGGGCTCACTCACTGGCAGCTGATGCTGGGAGTTCACCTGAAGCTGTTGGCTAAAGTACCTACATGCAGCAGGTCTGTGTCCTTCAGGCTGCTTACAGCATGGTGCCCAGACTCAGAGAAAGCACATCTCAAAAGCAAGCATTCCAAAAAGCAGGAAGCTGGCTTGGCCTGTAGCTCAAGCGGCTAAGATGCCAGCCACATACACCATAGCTGGTGGGTTCGAATCCAGTCCAGGCCTGCCAAACAACAATGACAACTATAACCAAAAAATAGTCGGGCTCTCTCTCTCTCCCTCTCTCTCCCTGCCTCCCTTCCCCTCTCCCCCCTCTTTCCCTTTTGCCCCCTTCTCCCCCCTCTCTCTTCTTTTCTTAACTCTCTCCTCATCTCTCTCCCCTCTTTTCTCTCCTCTTTTCTCTTCTTTTTCTCCCCTCCTGGTGCTGTTCTGCAGCCTCCCTCCCCCACCAATAAAGACCTTTCATACAAAAAATAAATAAATAAATAAAAGAGCCAGGTGTTGTGGCAGGCACCTGTAGTCCCAGCTACTTGGGAGGCTGAGGCAAGAGGATTGCTTAAGTCCAAGAGTTTGAGGTTGCTGTGAGCTCTGACACCATGGCACTCTCACTCTATCAGCTTGAGACTCTGTCTCAAAAAAACAAAAAAGCAGGAAGCAGAAGCTGCCAGAAGCCACAAGGAAGGGCTACACCAGGAACAGATGCGGCGTCATTTCTACCACGGTCTGTTGGTCAAATGAAGCCACCCACCAACCCAGGTTCAGGAAGGTGATAGGAAGCTCCTCTTGATGAAGGAGTGGCAAGCTCAGTTGCAAAAGGACACATAGGATGGGAGATAGCATTTATGCCACCCTTGGGAAAAGTACAAGAGCAAAGGCAGAGTGGGGAGGGGGTGGTTCTGGCTGCTCTTGCTGCCTTTCTAATCAATTTATCTACATCACATTCCCCACGTGAAATCTCTCTCTGCTCAAATTGGCCAGACTGAGGTTTGCTGAGTATGACTGGTTAGGACCAAGGTGGAGGCCAGGACTTCTCTGTGCCCAGGTGAATGGGGTTCCAGGACATTGCTCTGCACCTCCAGTGATGCTCTGTGGATGAGGAGCACTGGGGAGGAAGGGCGTTTGGAGTGGGAGAGTCCTGGTCTTGGCTAAGCCACTCACCTTTGATGAACTCCAAGTTTCTCCTCGGGAAGATGGGGATGACAGTAATAAATGGCATCTGCCTCATGTAACTGTTGTGAGGATAAACGAGACAACATATGCACAGTCGCCACCCACAGTGCCCAGCACCTGGAAGGCCGTGCTTCCCACATGTGTGCTCAGCTCAGGTCCCTCCCCCTCTTTGGGAACTGCTCTATCTTCAGGCACAGTGAAGTTAAGTGACTGGCCCCAAGTCACACTGTGAGGAGGAGAAATCTTGTCTAGAATGTGGAGAGCAAAGGCCAGGTGCAGTGGCTCACGCCTGTAATCCCAGCACTCTGGGAGGCTGAGGCGGGTGGATTGCCTGAGTTCACAGATTCAAGACCAGCCTGAGCCAGAGTGAGACCTCATCCCTAAAAATAGCCAGGCATGTGGCAGGCGCCTGTAGTCCCAGCTGCTTGGGAGCCTGAGGCAAGAGAATCACTTCAGCCCAGGAGTTTCAAGTTGCTGTGAGTTATGATGCCACAGCACTGTACTGAGGGCAACAAAATGAGACTCTATCTCAAGAAAAATAGAAGGTAGAGAGAAAGGGGAGAGGTGCTGAGAGCAGGGAGGATGGAATACAAACCCACATGGTCTGGCTTCATAGTCCATGCTCTTAACCTTCAGAGAACTAAAGGTGATTACTAGTTGTAGCATGTGGGTGCTATAAAGGGTAGAATGCAATGAAAATAGGGTTGGGGGTGTGGGCAAAGGCGGGTTCTAGAAGACCCCTATGTCTACTAAAAAAAGGGAAAAGAACCCCAAACTGAGGTCCTCCGGCAGAAAAAGATTGACCATGTGTGGCCTGTCTCGACTGTATGCCACTGTATATGCTATATCTCAGCCTTTAGCTCTCAAATCACCTCCTCTAAGGGCTTCCTCCTCCAAGTCTCTGCCTCCCTGCCCACTGCTCTCCAGCCTTTGTGTCCTGGGGCCTCCAGTCAGAGTCATGCCCTCTGGAGTAGTGTGCCAGTGGTAAGTGCTATCTGCTGCCACCTGAGTCTCACAGAACAGCTGCAGTCCTCTGGACAGGAGTCCACCTGAATCCTCTAGTCTGATTTCTTTTACCATAATCCTCAGTGAGAGCTATGGGTGGTGGTTCCTTTAATGAGATGACCTGTTAGATTAAGACCTGGCTCATCCCTCAACAACAAACATTACCTTTCAAGTTCAGTACAGTCTAAATACATATAGAAAAAGAAAATATTCCCCAAATAGCAGTGCATCTCAACCCTATTCCAGAATCTTGAACCCAGAGCAACTTTACAGCCAGCTTCCTGCTCCTGTCCAAGCCCTTCCTGGATAATAAAGGTCACTACTAGTGGCTCCAGCCCAGGAAGGGCTCCAAACTCATATTTTTTATTTATTTCTGAACACTCCCTAGGATGAGATGCAGTTTCCAGTTTTTTTTCTTAACACTGTTATTATTATCACAAATCATAAGAAAAGGAAAGTTTATTTAATAAGTGGTATTGACATGATTGGGTAATTATTTGGGGAGAAAATACCTAGATCCTTGCCTTACACCTACCACTCTAAACCCATTCCAAATGGATGAAAGATTTGAGTTTTATAAGAAAGAGAGAAAACGTATGCACTAAAAGATGGATAAGTTCCCACGCTCCCCAAAGGCATGCAACTGGCAGATAGAGCCTCTACCTACTTGCCCACTGAACTACCTCAAATATGCACACCCAGAGAAGACGAAAACTGTTAATACCAACACAGGAAGAAGGCTGATGATGCAGATGCCAAAATGTAATAGAAATCGAATCTGATTTTATGGCAGGTACAGCTGGACTAGTGTGGGTCACTCTTACCTTCAGCTCATGACAGGGAGACCTGCTGATAAACTGGTACAAAGAAACTTTGGCTATTTCTCTCTACCTGTCTCTTAGCGAGAGACCCTAGGACTCAGAAAACAGGGCAACTGGCTCTCTAGAGCAGTGAGGACTTGAGAAATACACCAGTCCCCAGGTAGCACCCCAGACTAATTAAATCTGAATATGCAGGGGTGGTGGTATTTTCAATGGGTAGCCAGACTGATAACCAGGCTTCTGCAAAAACCACTCAGATGTGATTCTGTAAGTGCTGCAACCCCTACGGCCCTGGCCTCTGTCGCAGTGCAAAGGAACCAGGTGTGACACGGATTAGAAGCACAAGCTTGTAGGAGGCGGGCTAACCTTAAGTGCAGGGTAGCCCAGAGCCTCCTCCATAATGGCGATTTATTAAGGTTATACACAACTGTGGAGAGTTAAAGTAATGACATCCACAACAGATGTGGAGAGTTAAGGTAATGACATGCCAGGGCTGCATGTGTAAGGATTGCCATGTGCTCTTTTCCCATGAAGAAGCACCAAGCATCAATGTTTAAAACACGGTTACTAACAAGTGACCGATCTTATCTCATTCCGGAACACTGAGTTACTTGGGGGATTGCCCTCAAGTCACAAAACGTCTCTAGGCTTGCCAGGAGACTGTCCTGTCCTCAGTGTTTCCTTTTAATGTGATAAGAATCAGTAACTGTCCTTGTAAGCATGGTGTCCATTCCTCTACGTACAAGGGAGGTGGGGAGATGAGATTCTGTCCTCCCCATTCTGGCCACCTGGCATCCTTCCTTCCTGTCCGCGATGCCTCTCTTTGTGTTGTTTTTTTTTTCTCCTATCATTTTGACTGTAATTTTTCATTTTTCAACACTTACCTATTCAACTACTTTCTGGCCCTTAAATATTGATCTTCCCAGAGCTTGGTCTTTTGAGATTCTCTTTTGAATTGAAAATTCCATCCAGTTGTAAGACATGAGCTGAAGCCTTCCATTCCCAGGAGATGGGGTCAGCATGTCCTCCAGCATAACTGGACTCCAAGAGCGCATACCCACTACAGTGGAGAAGCCCTTGCCGACTTAAGCCAGAATAACTGGGGAGGTCTTGATGAGGTAGGGAAAAGAAAATGACTTAAAAAAAGAAAAAAAGTAGTAGCCCAAGGGTTATGTCAAGGAGTAGTCTTACAGAAGCTCCACCCAGCCTCCATTTACCCCTGTGTTCCCCAACAGTGAAGCAGAGGCCAAGAGGAAGGAGTGAGACCCAGGACAGGCAAAGAGAAGAGGAACAGTAGGAGAATAAAGAGGAGGTCTCTCTACTGCCCACTGCTCATGGAAAAGGAAAGAGAGAAAGCCATTTGGGGCTATCTCTCAATTCTATATATTTCTGATTATCTAATGGTCAAACTTCTCCAGTGACGAACTGTATCATTTCCACAAATAATGACATCTGCATTCCCAGCTCACATCTCCCTAGCAAGCTTCTCACTCCCTCCTAATGACTCAAAGGCCATAGGCACCTCGGGGGTGAATGAATTTGATTCGGAATATTGAAAGCAAAGCCGGCCTCCTCTTTCTCCCTTCAATCTACTCCTCTCTGTGCACACCTCTGTGAGTGGACCTGTCATCCCTCCACCTGGTCTGGGTTCAGTTGTGTCCATGCTCACCCCAAGTTTACATGTTGAAGCCCCAATCCCCATGCCACAGAATGCAAACTTATTTGGATGTAGAGTCATTGCAGATGTAATTAGTAAAATGGAGATGAGGTCACTAGATTGGGCTGTGATCCAATATAAATGGTGTCCTCATAAAAATTAGAAATTTGGACACAGAGAGAGAACATTATGTGAAGATGAAGGCAGAGATCTGGTGATTTTTTTACAAGCCAAGGAATACCAAAGGTTGCCAGAAAACCACCAGAAGCTAGGTGCAAGGCATGGAACAGATATTCTCTGTTAGCCCCCAGAAGGAACCAAGCCTGCTGACACCTTGACCTTGGACTTCTAACCTCCAGAGCTGTGAGACAATGTTGTTAGAGACACCCAGTCTGTGGCCTTTGTTATGGCAGCCTAGCAAACTCTAACACTGCCCAGTAAAGGTCTTCGCTCCATATCCCCTTCCCCTCCAACATCCAGTAACTGGCTCCTGTCTGCTTACCCTCCAGAACTTTCCTAGTTCAGCTTCCACTCAGCGTCCACGGCCTCTGTAAGTACTGTGCTAGAAGACAGGAAAAGACTTAGCTGGCCAACTGGAGCAAGGATAGGTCAAAGCTGGCACAGTGGAGAGGTCTGGCACTTGAAAGGGATTTGGAAATGATGGGGCTGGCAGGCAGAGGGTGAGGGGTGCCTAGCTATAGGTGAGATCAACACCACTTTACCACTTGGCTGGGAAATGCTGAGACTCTAGAGGCTGCATCAAAATGTCAAAGGGGTGGGGTTAGCTAGAGGCCAGAGCTCCCTGGGGCTCTGTCCCCACAGCCCACTTTGGGCTGGGCTTGCATTTGGGGTATGCATTGAGTGCTGAGCAGAGATCTTGGGAAGACCTTTGCTACTTACTGGGTTGCCCCAGGGCACGACAGGGTGTGGGGTGTACCTCAGAGGCACCGGCTTCCTGAGGCTGCTGAGCATGTTGCTCTGAGCAACTGCAAACTGAACGGGCAGGTTTGCCCCAGTGCCACGTTCCAGTCCAAGATGTGTGAGCTGAGCAGCACTTGGCCTTCCCAGCCCCAGTTCTAGCTCTGCCGGGAAAGGGGAGACTTCACCATGGCTCTTGGAAATGGATTCTAGACATTAGGATCAAGCCCTGAAAGGACCTGGAATAAACACATCCTTGGGGTCCCAAAGGACTCTGAGCAGCGGTGCCTGCCTTTCTCTTCAGCTTGTCCCTTCCCCCAGTCTTCCCTTCCCCACCTCCCCCTGCACTCCCCTTCCCCCACACTCTCTCCTCTCACCCTGGTCACCCCTCCCCACTCCCACCTCCTCCCTCCAGTCTCCCCCCCAACCCTCTCTCACCCTGGTTACCTCCCTCCCCTCTCCTACCTCTCCCTCCCCCCCACCGTGAACCCCCCTCACCTCCCACCTGGCTTCGCTCACTTCCTTATCACCCCGCTTTCTCCTTCTCCTCCTCTCCTCTCTCTCCCTGGCCTTGTCTCTCCCCTCCCTCCTCACTGGGGCTCCCCCTTTCCACCCTCCTTTCTTCTACTACCTCCCGCTACCCTGCCCCGCCTGCCCGCCAGCCTGCCCGCGGTATTTGCTATTTGCTTTCCTCCCGGATCCGGATGAAAGGCTTGTCCTGCCCCTGCCCTGCCCTGCCCCACTTCGGGCAGCTGGGGTCTCGCTTCATGGCTGAGGGCTCTGGGACGCAGGCCCCAGGGAAAGGGCCCCCTGTCAGTATCCAGCTCCTGCGAGCCCAGTATGAAGGCCTGAGGAGGCAGCAGAGGGCCCAGGCCCACCTCGTGGTGCTCCCGAAAGGTAGGGCTGGGGCAGGAGGGGGGCAGGTGGGGGGAGGAACAGGCACCTGAGCTCAGGAGTCCTGTCCAGCGCAGCTCTCCCAGCCGCACCTCCTGCCAAGCAAGCCAGGGCCTCAGCCAGGCCTCTGGCTGCCAACACTACCCCTGGCCTCTGCTCCGTGCTCCGCTCTTGCCAGACTAGTCAGGCTGGCCCCCCTGTGAGGCCGGGTGGGGTGCCAGGAGCTCTGCCTCAAACCAGAGAAACTGGCTCTGGAGAAAGAGGACGTGGCATTGCCAACGCCAATGCCTGGGGTCTGGCTGCGTCAGAAAAAGCCCAGAGCTGGAGGACCCACAAGCCACCCCAGGCTCACTTAGCCTCCAACAGTAGCCACAAAGCTGAGCTGTGAGCAGACTCAGAAGCCCCCTCCCCACAGGGAGAAGCCCCTCTCTTTGGGAACTCAGATTTCATTGGTGGGGTGAGCCCCTGGCTCAGAAAGAAGTGGGTGTTAAATCCCAGCCCAACAGGTCAAGGGAGGAGGGAAGAGGCCCGGAGAGGTCAAGGTTGGGCCCTGAGAGTTTCCATGGTTCCACGCAGCTCAGTGGACTCACTGCGTGGGCTTCCCTGCACCAGTCCAGGTGAGGAAGGAATCAGCTCCCAGGGGGACCTCACTGTCCAGGGTGGGAAGCCTGCTGCTTTTTGGAGACAAAGGTGGCACCTCTGAGCTGAAGGAGCCCTTCTCTTATTACTGGGGCTGTTGCCAACCAGTGGGATCCATTGGAACTTAACTGGCATGGCCAAATAGCACCCATCTCTGCAAGGCATAACCTGAGAGATTCCTAAAGCTCTGCCCAGCCTCAAGGGTAGTTATTTACTCAGTCACTCAGCAAATACATACTAACGTAAACCTATCAAATGAAAATGCCATATTTAACACACCTGAGAATCAGAGTCACAGATGTGACTTCTTAATGGTCATGATCCAAAGACATCTCAAACCCAGCGTGCCCCACAGGCCTCACGGTGCCCTGTGCTGGCCTTTCTCCTGCACTTGGTAACTCAGTGCTCCCTTCCTGTCATTGCCGTGTGGTAAGTTACAGCAGGCTCAGCATGGCTTTCTCAGGGGACACTTCTGACACCCTGGCTAGGCAAGCGGGGGTGAATCCATACGCTTGTGACTGTGTGCCCCCTCGCCCCTTGGTCTTCTTTTGGTCTCCAATGTTAGCACCCCCTCCCCCGAGTTCACTCCCTCACTTGTGTTTTTTTTGTTGTTCCTTATCCAAGCTATCACTTCGGTTTTTGATCCTCTATCATGCTGGAGTGTTTCTGTTTGATAGGTGTGAGTTAGTATGTGTTTGCTGAGTGACTGAGTAAATAACTCACCTCTAGAGCATTGGCTACCACCTGAAATTTTATTATACTCATTTTTTTGTTGCCTTCTATTCCTACTATGACACATCCATGAAAGGTAGGTTGTGTCTCAGTGACCACTGCTGCATTCCTGGGACTTAGAATAAATATTAATAGGCTGGCCGCAGTAGAGTGCTTGAGCTCAGGCGTTTGAGGGCAGCCTGAGCAAGAGCAAGACTCTATCTCTAAAAATAGCCGGGTGTTGTGCTGCACCTGTAGTCCAGCTACTCAGGAGGCTGAGGAAAAGGATCGATTAAGCCCAAGTTTGAGGTTGCTGTGAGCTGTGACTCCACGGCACTCTACCAAGGGTGACTGAAAAATAGATGGCCAGGCACTGTAATACTAGCACTCTGGGAAGCCGAGGCAGGTAGATTGTCTGAGCTCACAGGTTTGAGACCAGCTTGAGCCAGAGTGAGACTTCATCTCTAAAAATAGCTGGGCATTGTGGCAGGGGCCTATAGTCCCAGCTACTTGGGAGTCTGAGGCAAGAGAATTGCTTGAGCCCAAGAGATTGAGGTTGCTGTGAGCTATGATGCCAGAGCACTCTACCAAGGGTGACAAAGTGAGACTCTGTCTCCAAATAAAATAATAATAATAATAATAAAATGGGTAAATAATGCCTGGCACATATCAAGCACTCAATAGATATATTCATTGCTGAATGGATTAATAATTGTATGTGTGTGTGCATGAGAGAGTGTGTGTGTGTGTCAGTGTGTGTGTGGAACTATGTGTGCCTCCGGATACATACATATGTGCAGGACTGAGCACCTGACATTCTGGGCATGACCTTCCTTCTGAGACTTCCTGAATGAGAGGTGCCTGTGTCCCTTCCAGTGAGACCTGCTTGTGCCTTCTCTTCTCAGGAGGGAATATGCCTGCTCCTACTGACCCCATGGTCAGTGCTATTTGGATTAACAGAGAGGGAAGGTGCTCGCTGTCCCAGGAGGAGGCAGCTCCTGAGGCGGAGGAGCCGGTAGAGGAGGACGACCGACACTGTCTGGAGGCACTCGAGTCTCCCTGGCACACACACCTAGAGATGCATCGTTTGGTCCACGCCGTCCCGCAGGGAACCAATCATCAAGGGAAGCACAGGGGCAAGCTCGTGGGGTCTGACCAAAGGCTCCCTCTGGAGGGAGAGGCACACCTGTCTGAAAACAACTGGATAACTCAGCACAGAACCCCAATCTCCGAGGCAGCCCCACTTCAGTGCCAGGTGGGAAACACCCACACAAAGGCAGCGGAGTCTGGCTTAAAATTCAGCATTCGATGTCCTCCCTCTGTAAAGCACCCACACAGGTCTGGTAAACCAACTTACTATCCGTTTCCTCAGAGGAAAACTCCCAGGATCTCCCAAGCTGCCCGGAACCTGGGTTTATATGGTCCAGCCTGAAGCTCTCTACCTAGCCAGATGTCTCAGCCTTGGGGCCGTCCGTGTCCTCAGCAAAGAACAGAGGAGGCAGAGACACAACTGGAGCCTCTAGCTATGAGCAAGAACTGGACTAACCCATTGCAGGAACTGCGGGGGATGAACTTCAGAGTGGCAATATGGTCTTGCCCTTCAAAAAAGTTTTTGCCCAGGCCAGATTGCTCACGGCTGGGGATGCAAGTGTACTCTCTGGTCAGGGCAGCCCCACTCTGACAATAGGAGAAGACATTGTGATAGAGCCTGGATGCCCACGCCCTGGGGAGGTCCAGCAGGACTTCTGATCTGCCCCTGCAGATGGAGAATCTTGAAACATAAAGCAGAGACGAGCAGATGGAATACATTAGCAATATCTGTGGACCATTGGGTGTGGGTGACCTTGTTTTTTATATTTTCTCATAAGGTCTCATATAGTCTGGAGAAGATGAGCTCTGAGAATTCCAAACGTGTTCCTCATTGCTGTGCCTGGGAATCATCCCCCTTAGAAGCCACTGCATTTATTAGTAGTGACCACACGAGTTCAGCTTGAGCTTCCCAAAGTATGGTCACCCTGAGTAAAAGGGTCAGATCAATGCCACCTACCCCTTAGGGTGTCTTTAGGAAGGACTGACACCTTTTACCTCTCACTGAGACTGTATATTCAGCCTCGTCACAGAGCCCCCTTTCCCACCTTTATTCTCTCCCCCCACACACACTCTTTCTCCAGATTAACTCTTTATGCTTTGGGAGCAATGAATAAAATAAGACAAAAATCCTGACAATCATTGAAGACATATAGTGATGGGAGCCTGAGCCAAAAGGGACAAATATTCCCACTTGGGAAGTATGTGTTCCCCACCAACTGGCCCCATGTCAGCTTCTCTTGGGACCAAATATGCATTTCAAAACCTAAGAAAAAGTGAAGCAGTTACTTGGGTGGTGGGGGAAGAAAGCTTGTCTCTCCTGGTTAGTGTTTAACTTTCGTACTGATATTTGAACACACCCAAGGTGCCTCTCCCATGTGTCAGATTCTCTCTCTATGAAGTTTCACCCACATCTTCCTTTTTCCCTTAAGATGATCTAGTCCTGCCCATTCACATCCAGAGTTGTTAGGTCAGCGTGTCATTGCCTCCAGATCATAGAGGTGCCTGCTCCTTGGACTACCTAGAAATTCACTCCAATGTGAGAATCCGTTGTGATTGTTCTTGTGTGTAATTAATAAGATTCGGTTCTTGTTTTTTGATACTCTAATGAAAATCAAGAATTTTTTTCAAAAATCTTTGTCCTTTGCATTTGTTTAAAGAAGAGAAGTAACCTCTCTTTCCATCCTCTATTTATTTAACCTTTCTCTCTTCTTTATTCCAAAGGCTCCTGCCGGTCTGGCAGCAGGGGCCAGGCAGCCCTGTCCTGCTTATATAATGATGGAGAATACACGGGCTGTGGAGTTAGCAAACCTGAGTTTTAATTCAGCCATTCTTGGCATGTGATTTGGGCCAACTTACTTAATCTCAGCTTTGGTTTCACCGTCTGTAAAATGGAAGAGGTAATACTCATTTTTGAAAGGCTTAGAAATGATATGTGTAGAAGTCCCTGGCACTCTCAGTAAGAGGCAGCAATTATTATTTTTAAAAGTTCATTACATCTCCTCCTTCGCCTCCCACTCAGCCATCACGCCCCCACACCCGCAAGCTGCTCTTCTCCCATGGAGCTTGACCATGACTAACCCCCTCCGCCTCTCCCAATTCAATAGCTTCTTGCCTCTCTTTTATTCATGACTGTTACCCCTGACTCCTGTCCTTTCTTCTCTCACTGCTCCTTTACTCTGGGGATCCCCCTACCATTCTGTGAGCTCTGTTACATCAGGGAGTTTGATGTGTCTTACTGCCCCAGCACTTAGGATATTGGGCACAGAGCACGCTCTAAATGCTGATGGCGGGAATGAGTTAGAACGGGAGCAGCACAGCTCTTTCCTTTTCTCCCACCCTACAGCCCAACATGCTCCAGCCTCTTAACTTATAGACGCTTCCAGGTTCAGACTTGCACTTTTTCTTTTTCCTTTAATTTGTTCTCACTTAGGAATCAAAGCAGAACAATGAGTGGAAGTAAGAAACCCGCCAGGCAGAGAGAACAAGATCAGCAATGACTCTGATGAACAAAAGATCCTGATGTGTTTCAGGAGCTGGAAGAGGCCAGTAGGTTTCAGACACAGTGTCCAAGGGGAGGGAGATGCTAAGGCCATGACTCGATCTTTACAGGCCATGGTTTGCTACAGTAAGAAGTAACCCTCAAATCTCACAACAGAAGCTTAGTTTTCACATAAAAAGTGTCCTGTGGCTTGGTGCCCATAGCTCAGTGGTTAGGGCACCAGCCACATACATTGAGGCAGGCAGGTTCAAACCAGGCCCGGGTCTGCTAAACAATGATAACTGCAACAACAACAACAACAACAAATAGCTGGGCTTGTGTCAGACACCTGTAGTTCCAGCTACTTAGGAGGCTAAGGCAAGAGAATCACTTAAGCCCAAGAGTTTGAGGTTGCTGTGAACTGTGATGCCATGGCACGTTACTCAGGGCAACATAGTGAGACTCTATCCAAAAAAAAAAGTGTACTGTGAATTGAGGGCAAACTTCCAGGGCAGCTCTCTTTCAAGTATTATCTGCATTCAGCTGCCCACTCTCTCTCTCTCTCTCTCTCTCTTAGACAGAGTCTCATTCAGTCACCCTGGGATTGAGTGCCATGGCATCACAGCTCACAGCAATCTCAAATTCCTGGGCTCCCGTGATCCTCCTGTCTCAGCCTCCCAAGTTGCTGGAACTACAGGTGCCAGCCACAATGCCGGGCTATTTTTTGGAGATGGGGGTCTTGCTCTTGCTCAGGCTGGTCTCCAACTCCTGAGCTCAAGCAATCTGCCCACTTTGGGCCTCCCAAGAGTTCTGGGATTTACAGACGCGAGCCATGGTACCCAGCCCCAGCTTCCCAATTTTATCTCCAATTTATGGCACCACCATATAAATACTTGTTTCCCTAATTGGTGTAGCAGAAGAAAGCATGTTAACAGTCACGCACTGGCTCTCAAATCACTTCTGCTCCCCATTTCATTGTCCAAAGCCAATCACACGGTCAGAGTATGACTTCTTATCTCCTTCACGAGTATGAAAATGCACAATGGAAACAGCTGCACAGCCTCACCGGCTGACCCAGAGGGCAGGGCAGGGCTCATTGCTGAGTCACACAGGACAGGCTCTGCTTCCAGGTCTCACACACCAGAGTGCATGCAAAGTGCGAGAAAACCAGTCTACCTGTGCTGAAGGGCCACTGCCAGTGAGCTGGTCCTCTGTGCTATTCTTTAGGTGTCAGAAGTCCTCAGATGCCACCAGAACTAGATGTATATCATAAACCCAATTAGTAGTCAACATTACAGGTAGGCTGGTACATCCCTTTCTGAACCCATAGTTGAAAGACATCATTTACCTTTAGTTAAGGCCTTCCACAGTACCAGCTAAGGGTCACTCCCAGGCTCCAGGCAGCTCTGGAGATAAGCACGTGGTTGATCCAGACAGGCTCATGTTAACCCAGACTAAACAGCATGGCAGATGTATTCTGCAGCCACAGGCGTTTTCTCCAGGTCAGTCTGCAAGGCATGCGACTCAGAGAGAGCACTGCAAACGCAAAGCAGCTGCATGGCCTCGGGAGGCTCTGAGAAGCCCTCCGCAGCTGCCCTGGAGTGAGATGTGGGGAATGTGGCCAAGGGACATCTGAACATAGTCAACTTATTTGTGTGTGACTCTCCTTGTGACTTCACAGTGCCCCAGGAGCCCCATCAAGCACACCCACACTGCTCCCATGGGATGCAGGATTTGGGGGATGTGGGTAAGCAGGCACAGCAGCCTTGGTGTTAATGTATAGGAGACAGCCTGAGCCACGTGGAGGCCTTTCCAGGACTGACGGGCGGTCCCGCTGTGTTCCCACTGTCTGTTCTTGGAGCTGTTCTTCTTCTCAGAGTTTGTGGGTTACTGGTTATTGGGAGGAATGAACTCGGTCCAGGGGTCCTCAAACTTTTCAAACAGGTGGCCAGTTCACTGTCCCTCAGACCACTGGAGGACCAGACTGTGGGCCCTGGGACAAGTCAGCTGCTAAGCAGAACAGGCGGTGGCAGCAAAAACACCTGGCCCAGCGGGCTACATGTGGCCCTCGGGCCATAGTTTGAGGACCCCTGGGGGGACATGCAGCCTTAATCAACTTCCCACAGCTTCTTCCTTTGGGCTTGGTGTCTGTGATTCTCTTGCCAACTATCACGGTAGCAGGAGAAACCCTGGACTTACTCTTTCTGAAACTTTAGAAACTAATCTGTCCATATTCATCAAGACAGAGAAGGCACAGCACTGGGGATCCAGGGAACGGACCCACCTGTGTTTTCAGTACATGGCTTTACTGCACCTTCCGGTGTCTCCAGGCTGGTCCATGCCCATGACAGGTACTGGTGCTGATAGAGCAGCAGGATGGATAGAACACAAGTCTCTAAATGACTGCTTGAAACACATCTGCCTTGAGACCTCACATAGTCCCTTGGGGCTGTAACGTGAGAAAGAAAATTGTCTTCTTTCAGCCACTGAATTATTCACTGGGTCTCTTTGTTGAGTCTATCTGGCTTTACTCAGTACGGAAATGGGTGCCTAGTGCTGGGGTGCTTCTGTAAAGTGTGGGTTTGCACATGCAAACAGCAAGAGGCAAGAAAAACAGCCCCTACAGAGTGGAGAGCTGGAGATTACGTTTGCAAAGCTCAGTAGACATCTGTGATAACTTAGAAGGCAGACGACATGCCTACCTGTTCTCGGGTCAGCAGATGGAAAGAGCTAGAATGTTAACATGTGTTGGCTCTTAGAGGCAGGGGCTGCTTCTACCAGACACCGTCAGCGCCCCACCCACACCCCCAGGCCTTGGTCACATCGGGGACATGGCCCAATTTCCAAATGGCTGTTGTACGTGGCCCCATCTCCTTCCTCCTCTCTAGTCTGTGCTGGAGATAAGCTCCATTGCTCCGAGCGAAAGCAGAGCTGACCCAGGACCAAGACTAGAGGTTTGTGAGAATCAAGTCGGTGAGAAGCTAAGTTTGGGAGGTAACAACGCAGGCTTTGGCTCAGACTGCCTGGGTTTGAATCCTTTCCTCGTGGTTCCGTCTCCTGGAGCAAGTTATTCAAACTCACTAAGTGTTTCTTCGCTTGTAAAATGAAGATGAAACTAACAGCATGTAAGGGGAGAGCAGGTAAGAACTGAATGAAATAATCCGGGTGAAGGCTCCGCCCCCCACAGCCAGCCCGCGGTGCTGATAGAAGTATGCGGTCCCCTGCCATCTGGGGCCAGGGACAGGTTTCCCCTGCAATCTAAGTATAGGTAAGTGCCTCGTTTGACCTGCAGGTGGAACTGTACGCGTGGCGGTGTTCGTTGCAGTGTTTTGGGAATAGCTCTACGTAGATGTCACGTTATTTCCATCTAGTGCCGTGGGTGAGAATTCACACATTCACCGCCTTCCCCCGATCCTGTTTTTACCGTGGTAACCACTGCCACTTCGTGGCCAGGTTTCATACTTGCAGGCAAAGATGAGCATCCTGAAATCAACTGAAAACAGTGTTTACTGTGGTGACCACTGCCACCTCGCGGCCAGGTTTCATACTTGCAGGCAAAGATGAGCATCCCGAAGTAAGGAGCTCCACCCTTCCCATCATCAGTGAAGGAATACATAAAGAAAATAAATTGGCTAAGATATTCCTAAAACTTTCTTACTTATTTACTTATTTGTTTGTTTTTTGTTTATTTATTTATTTTAATTTATTATATATATATTTTTTGACACAGAGCCTCAAGCTGTCGCCCTGGGTAGAGTGCTATGGCATCACAGCTCACAGCAACCTCCAACTCCTGGGCTCAAATGATTCTCCTGCCTCCGCCTCCCAAGTAGCTGGGACTATAGGTGCCCTCCACAACGCCCAGCCGTTTTTGGATGCAGCTGTCCCTGTTGTTTGGCGGGCCCGGGATGGATTCGAACCCACCAGCTCAGGTGTATGTGGCTGGCACCTTAGCCGCTTGAGGCACAGGCGCCAAGCCATATTTATTTATTTTTGAGACAGAGTCTCACTTTGTCATCCTCTGAGGGCTGTGGCATAGCTCACAGCAAGCTCATAATTCACAGCAACCTCAAACTCTTGGGCTCAACTGATCCTCTTGCTTCAGCCTCCCCAGTAGCTGGGACTATAGGTGACCACCAGAATGCTCAACTATTTTTTGAGGTGGGGTCTTGCTCTGGCTTAGGCTGGTCTTGAACTCTTGAGCTCAAGGGATCCACTGGCCTTGGCCTCCCAGAGTACTAGGATTACAGGTATGAGCCAGGGCATCTGGCTACACCTTCCTACTTAAAGTCTGACTCTCCTGAGTCTTTTGCCATACATTTATATACATTGTTATTCTCTGTGCGTTGGTGCAGTATTTCTTACCGGGTGCTCCATTATTGAATCCAAATTTTCTTCCAAGCCACCCACACTCATTCTGTAAATTAGGTGGCTTGCACTTCCGTATTGGACTCACTGTTATATATTTTCTTAAAACTGGACCATGTGTTCTCTGGAAGTTATGTACCTTCTGTTGAAAATCATCTGGCAGTTTGTATGAAATTCATGCCTACTGGGGCAGTGCCTGTAGCTTAGTGGATAGGGTGCTGGCCACATACAGTGAAGCTGGCGGGTTCAAACTCAGCCTGGGCCAGATAAAACAACAACTACCGGGGCGGGGGGAAACAGCCAGGTGTTGTAGTGGGCAGCTGTAGTCCCCAGCTACTTAGGAGGCAGAGGTAAGGGAATCACTTAAGCCCAAGAGTTTGAGGTTACTGTGAGCTGTGACACCATGGCACTTCTACCCAGGGCAACAGCTTGAGACTGTCTTATTAAAAAAAAAAATTCATGCCTACCATCTTAACAATGTTCCCCATGATAAACAACTCAATCACAATAGCCTCTCATTCCTTGAAAATAGATTCCTTAGAATCTATTCTAAGACTTATCTATTCCTCTTACGTGGGCCAGTCCGTAAACAATACATGCACTGCCAGCGTTGCTGAAAACTCCGCTATGATGGCCCCAACAGAGGCAGCCCCAGCCTCGTTCCCGTGCTGGGCTGTGGACCCTCCGGAAAACGCCACCTTTCTTTTGAATTTGGGGGGTGGGATGAGGGTGGGCAGACATTTGCAAAGGTAAAGTCTCTTCGAGAGTCCTATCCAGAGACTACTGTGCAGGCACTAGTGGAGACTTCTTTTAAACATGCATTTTTTAAAATATTTATTTGTATTTTTTATTTAAATTTTTGTTTTATGGAGCTCTGTATGTATTAAAGTTTCTCTGGTCTATTTTATGTGTGTTTGACATATGCTGGTCAATTATTTCCCATATTTTATTCTGATCTCATTTCTACCTATTTTTCCTCATTTACCAATTGCATAGTTTTTTGTTTTGTTTTGCTTTGTTTTGTTTGAGAGAGAGTCTCACTCTGTTGCCCCAGGCTACAGTACTGTGGCATCATAGCTCACCCCAACCTCAAACTCCTGAGCTCAAGCAATCTTGTCTCAGCCTCCTGAGCAGCTGGGACCATAGGTACCCGCCACAACACCGAGGTAATGTTTCTATTTTTAGTGGAGATGGGATCCTGCTTACGCTGGTCTTGAACTCCTGAGCTCAAAAGACCCACCCACACTGGACTCCCAGAGTGTTAGGATTACAGGCATGAGCCACCACCTCCTTTTCCTCCCTGCATTTTTGTCTTTAATTTTATTTTTTATCCTTCTTAGCCTTCCACTTGTCACTAGCAGTTGCACACCATTTTGACCTGTTTTTCATTTTTTTTATATTTCACTTACATTAGCCTCTCTCCTTTATTTTAGTAATAACAATCCTACCATAAATTAACGTATATAGAGTGCCTATGCTTACTATCATCTTTGAGCACTACTATCCCCATTTTACAGATTGGGAAACTGAGGGACAATTGGGAGAAATAACTTTCTCAGTGTATACCACTAGAGGGAGATCAAACCCACAAGTGTTGGACCAATGGGTTGAGACATTTAACAGCTCTTCCTCCACTTCCTGTTATAGACTCTGGCAACAGGCTAAGCAGATAGGCTGTTTTTCTTTTTTTTCTATCTAGGAGTAATCATGATCATCAGAAGAGACAGTCAGAATCTTGAATCCCTGATGGGTACCTGCTGTGATGGGTTCTTTTTTTTTTTTTTTTTTTTTTTTTTTTT
>CAUYTI010129909.1:0-14817 GCA_963575145.1 Galago senegalensis
CTGTCCCCCTGGGTAGAGTGCCGTGGCATTACAGCTCACAGCAACCTCCAACTCCTGGGCTCAAGCGAGTCTCTTGCCTCCGCTTCCCAAGTAGCTGGGACCACAGGCGCCTGCCACAACGCCCGGCTATTTTTTTTTTTTTTTTGGTTGCAGCCATCATTGTTGTTTGGCAGGTCTGGGCTGGGGATTTGAACCCGCCACCTTAGGTGTACGTGGCTGGCGCCTTAGCCGGTTGAGCTATAGGTGCTGAGCCAGTGAAGCTATTTTTAAGAAGTTACTTTTAGTACCAATTTACAAAAAGTTTTCTAGCTTTGCTATGTGTAATATGCAGGCTTGGAGGAAAGTCTCCTATTCTCTAGACCATATACACCTCACTCTCTGTGGGTCCCTTAACCTTTCAACAGGCAGAGCTGGGCGTCAGGGCCTCACCAAGTGTCTGGTGGAGTGGGTGGACAAGAGTGCTCTGCCTCTGATCCTAAAGAAGCAGAGGAGCCACAGTTGGGTGTTCTTTCAAAAATACCGCAAATGAGAGGTGGCCCACTGTGTTTGGTGTGGCAGTTAGCTGGTAAGCTGTGGGGTCTCCTCACTCTGGACATGTCCTGTAGAGGCAGACTCATCAGTGATGCCGGCAGCTGTCCGCACAGGGCAGACCGCAGGGCACAGCTGTCCTTTCAGGGCAGATTTTGGTTGTTTGTTTCCGCTTGGGAGAATCTGTGGTTCATTTCTCAGAATCCTGTAGAAACAAAGTTGCATTTTCTTTCTCAAAGTTGCATCTTAGGACATTGAGTCCTGGGTGTTCATCTGGTGCTTTGTCCTCAGACCACAGCAGAGGTAGGAATGCCTGACAGAAGCCTACTTGGGGTCTCCTTGCTAGGAGCTGCTGAAACTGGTGCAAAGCAGCACCCAGGGTCCACCAGCCACCTAGAGGATACTAACACTCTTCTGTTTAAAACATTTTTACAGCATTGAAAACACTTACTTTTTTACAGTTTTCCATAGCCTCTAGCTGTCTTTCTTTTCTTTCTTTTTTTTTTTTTTTTTTTTAAGACAGAGCTTTAAGCTGTTGCCCTGGGTAGAGTGCTGTGGCGTCACAGCTCACAGCAACCTCAAACTCCTGGGCTTAAGCGATTCTCTTGCCTAAGCCTCCCAAGTAGCTGGGACTACAGGAGCCCACCGCAATGCCTAGCTATTTTTTTGTCATTATTGCTGTGGCTGTCATTGTTTGGCAGGCCCAGGCTGGATTCCAACCCACCAGCTCTGGTATATGTGGCTGGTACCTTAGCCGCTTGAGCTTACAGGCGCCACCCCATAACCTCTAGCTTTATGGGAACTAGAAACTACTTACTAGTAGAATTTAGAGTAAGTCATTAAACTATTGAGCTTAAAAGGTAGATGTATTTATTTACTAAAATCTTTACTTACATTTCATTGACTTTTTAGCGCTGCAAGAAGCCGAAGCTCGTTTTCGTGAAATTAAACTTCAAAGGGAAGCCCGAGAAACACAGGAGAATGAACGCAAGCCCCCACCCTACAAGCACATCAAGGTGACACATCAGAGCTCTGTGTGTGTGTACGTGTGTGCGTGCGCCAGGCATGCGCCTGCACGGGCTGTGCTGCAAAGGACACTGCAGGCAAATAGCTGATGCTATCACCAACAACTATGTGTATTTTTCACATAGGTTGACTGTGTGCAAGGTCATACTGTCCACATGGGGGACTTGGTTTTGCCTTAGAGTGTGAGGCTCAGCTTGGTGGCCAGAGAAGGGCTGGAATGACAGTTCTGTTCAGCTGTCTAGAGCAAGTGGAGCTGAGGGACCAGCCTCCTGCCCCCCCCAACCATGCTGTCACCACATGCTAGAAATAAGCTTGGATAAGAGTGGGTCTTTCGTGGCTAGTTTCACCCTCACCGTGGCATCATAGTTCACAGCAACCTCAAACTCTTGGGCTCTGGTGATCCTTTGCCTCAGCCTCCCAAGTAGCTGGGACTACAGGCACCTGCTACAGTGCCTAGCTATTTTTAGAGATGAGGTCTCGCTTTGGCTCAGGCTGGTCTCAAACTTGTGAGCCCAGAGTGCTGGGATCACAGGCGTGGCCACCAAGCTGGCCTACCTCGTCTTACCTGACATTGTCCATTTGCACTTTATTTTATTTTATTTTTATTGTTGGGTATTCACTGAGGGTAAAAGAAACCAGGTTGCAGTGATTGCATTTGTTAGGTAAAGTCCCTCTTACAATTGTGTCTTGCCTCCAAGCAGTGCATCACAACCGAAACCCCACCCCCCCTTCTCTTTCTCTGCTCTTCCCTTCCCCCACCCTCCTCCTTCCTTTTCTCTCTCTCTCTGCTCTCCCCTTCTCCCACCCACCCACTGTATACTAGGTTATTAATTGTCCTCACATCAAAATTGAATACATAGGATTCATGATTCTCCATTCTTGTGATGCTTTACGAAGAATAATGTGTTCCACTTCCATCCAGTAATGGGATTGTAGGATCAAACGGGAGGTCTAGCTTGAGTTCTTTGAGGGTTCTCCATACTTTCTTCCAAAAAGGTTGTATTCCTGTATCCATTTTTTACATTTCAAATTTGTTAATTATAAAGCACAGTCATTAAAGTGTCAATACTATGGATTCATTACTTCATCCTGGAGTTATAAATTACATAACCAAGAAGAACAGAATTTCTATTTTAGGCTTGTTTTGTCAACTAAGTTATTTTTTTAAATTTAAAAACATTTTAAATTGACATATAATTATAGGTATTTATGGGGCACATAGTGATGCTTCAATATAGTGATCAGATAAGGGTAATTAGCATATTATCACAAACATTTATTGTTTATTTGTGTTGGAAACATTCAATATCCTGTTTCTGGCTGTTTGAAACTATATAATACATTGTTGTTAGCTATAGTCATCCCACAGTGGTATAGAACCTCTGTAACTTATTTCTCCTATCTATAGTTTTTTATCCTTCAACAAATATTTCCGTATCATCCCCTTTTTCCTGCCCATTCTAGCCTTTAATGTTCTCTGTTCTACTTTTTACTTCTATAAGATGAACATTTTTAGCTTCCACATGTGATTAACTTTCTGTTCCTGGCTTATTTCGCTGAACAGTGGCCTCAGGTTCCATCCATGTTGCCTGAATTGACAAGATTTCATTCTTTTTATGACTGAATAGCACTGACGCAGGCAGCTGCTATTCATTTAATTTTTCTGTTATATACTATTCTAGCATATGATTATATAATGAATTAATATTTGTCCACTCTCCTGTGGAAGGCATTGGCTGGTTCCATTTTTCACCTTTAAGGACATTCCTATAAGTATCGCTTAGGACATATATGTAAGTGTTATGGACTCAGGAGTGGAATTGTGGGTAAAAGAGTATCTTCAGGCTGCTGTAAGAAAAATTCCATAATTTGGGTGGCTTAAGCAGCAGAAATTTATTTCTCACAGTTTTAGAGGCTGAAAGTTTGAAATGAGGATGCCAGGCTCAGCGCCCATAGCACAGTGGTTATGGTACTGGCCACATACACCAAGGCTGGCAGGTTCGAACCCGGCCCAGGCCAACTAAACAACAATGACAACTGCAACAAAAAATAGCCAGGCATTGTGGTGGGCACCTGTACTACTTGGGGGGCTGAGGCACTCTACTGAGGGTGACATAGTGAGACTCTATCTCAAAAAAGAAAAAAAAGAAAAAGAAATGAGGATGCCAGAGTGGTTGGGTTCTCATGAGGGCTGTCTCCCAAGTTTACAGATTGGTGTCTTCTTATTGTATCCTTAGAGGGTAGAGAGCACAAAGAGGGGGGAAACAAACTTCCTCATTTCCCTTCTTACGACTAGGGACTATCTCTCAATACCATAACATTGGGGATCAGGGTTTTAATATATGCATTTTAGTGGGGACACATTCAGTTTTCCAAGTTAAATTTCTATTATCACTATGTAAAATGAAGTTTTTTGGTTGCTTTGTCTCTTCATGAACTTCATAAACAAATGTTTATTTTTCATGGAATTTGTGAATATGTAAGACCTATTCTGGTATCTTGGTACTAGCAGACTAACATAACCATGATTTTATAACATTACCAAATCTCTATTTAAAGAAAGACAACCACTATTTGTGGCCTTGTTCTAATTTTGAAGGACTCCATAGTATCTGTAAACAAATGCCAGCCAATGATTTTGTGTGGAAATACCAAATTATTTAGATGCCTATTAATTTGAATATTCCCAGTTCACTTCCCAGATTGTGAGTGACAATCACCAGAAGATGGCATAAGTATGCTAAATAGAAAAGTGAATAAATATTTAGAAACACTTTCCTGGTTAAGGAGTAAAGAAAGTGCTTTAAAATTAGTATATGCTATCCAATTTTAAATTTTCTACCTCACTAATATTCTCAAAGAGCTGTTTTGTACTTTGGAAACTGGTTGTCTTATAAAATTCAAACATGTTTTCATCTATCTGAACACCAATAAATATTGAGTTTTAAAAGGTAAAAATCTAACAATTTCAGTCTGGAGTTAAGAATCTGGAAAAAATAAAATCCTTATTTCAGTTGATATTTTTTAAAATGACATACTTATTTTATTGCTACCTTAATGAAAATGAGCATTGATAAATATTAACATTTAATGAATGATTACTAGCACTGTTTTATCTTTCTTTCTTTCTTTCTTTCTTTCTTTTTTTTTTTTTTTTGCAGTTTTTGGCCAGGGTCGAGTTTGAACCTGCCACCTCTGGCATATGGGGCCAGCGCCCTACTTCTTTGAGCCATAAGCACTGCCCCTAGTACTGATTTTTCCATAGTTATTAATAAGAAGTGTTTTATCATGTTCAGTGCAATGCAATGCGATATCATTTATAAATGCTTTTATAACAGGTTGATAGACTATTACTTAGAACTTGCTTTAAACATGAAAAAGGTAAAAAAGCAAGTTTCTAAGTATCCGGATCTTAAGTTATTGTTCTTATTAATCAAATTTCTTAAATCATTTCTAAATGTTACCCCAAACTTTAATGCAGCTGTTATTTCTTATTAAGTTTTTCCTTCAAGGAGGAATATAAAAAGAATGTAGAGCACTCAACCTGGAGTAAGAATCATGGCATAGAATTGATCGGTGCTGTAGGAGCAAAATTTCCAAAGAATTATCTTTCACCAAAGCCTAGAATATTCTGTTATTGATTTTAACTTGGTTCTGAAGGATGTAGAAAGAAAGAGTGTATGACATATGTTCTTAGATAACTTTTCAAACTAATTTGCTGACACTAAACCCGACTTAAGAATAAACGTTATTAATCATTGGAAAACTGGAAATTACTTGCCATAAGTGGCATTTTTGTCTCCTCTGACTTTCTGATAAAAATTAGATCTAAATTTTGTTATTACAGAATCATCAAACATAATTACCACTTCCAGAAACTCAGATGGGGAGAAAATTGTGTATTGATCTCTTCTGAAGGTAAGGAGATAAGCAGTTCAAGCTCCCTTTGGGGTGTAAAGGGGGTATGATATACAAAGGTATTCTTTAGAGTTTTAGACTGTCTTAGCAATTGGTAAGAAATTAGATTTAAGAAATTTAAGAATACATTTATATTGTATATTTATATATTTGTACATTTATATTGCATATCTTCTTCATGTTCTTCAGCTACTTTATTTAGGGACTAAGTAATTGGGTAAATTCTTAAACATATATATACAATCAGAAAGACTGCATTCAAATAAAATAGAAAGATGTATTTTACATACACTTAAAGAAAACAAATAAAAAATCAATAAGGGTGGTGCCTGTGGCTCATGGAGTAGGGCACCAGCCCCATATACCGGGGGTGGTGGGTTCAAGCCCATCCCTGGCCAAAACTGCAAAAATAAATAAACTCCTATAGTGCTATTGTAAACATTAATCCAAAATTTTTTGAGTGTGGGACACAACTTCAAGATGAACTTTACTTAAGAAATTCAAATATTGTGATCTGGTTGTTGGTACCCTCACATTAAACAGAAATTTTAAAAAGGCAATTTGACATGTAGGAAAAGGTATTTAATACTATGGTCTTTGTTTTGCACATAGAAGGGACTTGTCTAATGTCCTAATACCTTGCAAAATCCTTCCTTGGTTATTTCTTTAACATTAATCTTCTTCTTATCAGTACCACCTCCCCTGCTCAGATTTACACTCCCTGCCTGCCCTCTCTGCTTTATCTTTCATACTTCTGAAGAATTTCTTTTCCTAAACGCAGCACTAGTCATAGTACCCCTTCAGGGACTTGACACTTTTTACATTACCATTTCCAAAAAACGGAAACTCTACCTCCCATAACCTTTGGTATCTCTACAACTCAATGTGAATTTCCATATTAGAAGTGCTTTCCAGGCTTATTTGATTTGCAATATTTTCTCAGGAGTTACTTTCCTGTGTTTTGCATGTCAGTTATTTTTCTTCATGTGTACATCAGTGTTGTGAAATTATTGACATGATTTCCCTTGTAGAAAATTGATTAGCACAATAAGCCAATGGCGGGGAGGAAGTTTATCAAAAAATGAGGCTTCTTTTCTCTCTTTATTATCCATTCTATGGCAAGTTATTCAGCAGAAATAGATCATTTCTAATCCTGCCAGACAAACATTCTGACAAGACAAAGAGTATTGAACTTGAATACTGTTAGAAATGTCCCAGGTAGACAAATGATCAATGAAGCCTTGCTGTTTTTTGTTTTTATGATTATTCTTTTATTTGGAGAACTGGACCTTTTGTTTTTGTCTCATTTCTGTATTTGGGCCTTTGACAATACACATTTACCTGTGATCTGTGCTAAGAGATGAACATTGTCTATTATGTTTAATATCACAAAGCAATGATTCTTTATTTCTACGTGTTTCTGTCACCCAAGACCAAAGCAGTGTCTAAAGAAATAAGTCAAATGAAATTGGATCGAATAAGATAATTGCCTGTTCCTTTACATTATGTACTATCATATAATAAATATGAGTTCTCCAGTTGGGTTTAAAATTAGTTTAGGGAGGATATATGTGTTTTTGCAGAAAGATGATGAAGGGAGAAGTTCAATACATCTTTCCTCCTAATATTTGTACTTTTTTGGTTCAGAAGGAAGAATGCATGAGAAGGCAGAAAGATAGAGTGGAGCAATTAATAATTTTAGGACCATACATTTTAAATTAAAATCTCTACCAAGGCCACTTGGTAGCTGCATGGCCTTGAACAAGCCAATTAAAATTTCTGAATCTCAGTTCTCTCATTTGTAAAATTGGGCACACTATGACGTTTTTGTCATGATTAGAAAGAGTCACTGTCTACAAAAAAACAAAAAACAACTCATATTAAGTTCTTAGTGAATTATAGTTATTTTATTACCTTCCTATGTGTGTTTGTATGCATCTACATATCCATCTATCCATATCTATACATCTCTCTATCTGTATCTACATAACAATAATGTACAAGTTGAAATAGTACTTTCCTGCCCTCACCTGGAGGTAAAAGTAAGTAGAGAATCCTCATTTAAACATTTAACTCAAACATAATTTTAACCCATATAAAGTTGAAATAGCAAGTGACCCAAACACAGTGCTGCATTAAATGAAAAATAATTGACCAACCTTTTATGTGGTCTGAATGTTTATATTCCCCCCTAAAATTTTTGTATGTTGAATCCTAATCACCAAGATAATGATATTAGGAGTTGAGGCACTGCCTTCATGAATGGTATGAATGTCTTATACAGAGGTCCCAGAAAGCTGTCTTGATCCTTCTACCAAATGAGGACACAGGATGAAGGCATCACCTATGAACTAGAAAATGGGCCCTCCTTCCTCAGTCATTAAATTTGCTGACAACTTTATCTTGAACTTTTCTGTTTTCAGAACTATAAGAAATAAATTTGCCTAGTTTATAAGCTACCAAGTCTATGGTATTTTGCTATAGAAGCCCGGATAGACTAAGGCACCATCCAAAACCAATTGGAGAGCCACTTGATTTTTAAACTTTAGTCTAAAAAGAAATGGCATGGGTGTTTATAGTTTTCAAAACCAACACAATTCAAAACTCTCTTTCTCCTTTTCTTTCTGTCACAATATCACACTGTCAACCTAAATAACAAACAGGGAGAGGCTCTCTAAAAGAAATGGTATTTATTTGGGAATAGGGGATAGGGCACTGCAATGGGAATACGTGTGGCATAGTGTACTATGTGCATATCCAGGTAGGTAAAGAAAAATAAAGGCTTTAAAGGATAAATGAGTATTATTTTTTGAGATAATTAGTCTTGGCTACAAAATTGATAATAAGGGTGATGCCTCATCCAACATTCTTTATCTTGCTTATTTTGCCAGTTCTTCTGAACCAAAGGTCCCAGAAAGAAAAGGCAAAAGGTTAGGCAGGTAAACATCTGTCAATAGCCTTGAATAAATTCCCTTACCACAGGTACTCCCAGTTCCTCACACTCTCCTTCCTGCCATATGTTGGATATGAATCAAATTCAGATGGGACAATTTCTTTCTTTTCTCTTATTCAGAATATTTGGGGAGAAGATTCCTTGGGTTATCTTAGTCCTTTTTATTTATAATTTCCATTAATGTTATGGAAGAGAGAAAAACCAAAATTTTACATATAATAGGAAAACAAAAACTAGTTTAGATTATAGGAATCCCTTGGCGGCACCTTATTAAAACAATTTCTGAAGATGGAATGAAACATTTTTGAAATTGGGATCTGCTTTAGTGATATTCTTCTTAAATTAATTTATTCACTTATTGCTTAATTTAGTTCTGCTAAATGAATGTATGAAGCGGCACACAGAAGAATGGGTAAGAATCAAGGGATTTTTTAATTTCATAGGAAGAAAAAAGTGAAGATTTTTTTAAAAAAAACTTGGATTAGGAATGGCTATTATGGAAAACTGTAGAAGGTATAACAAATTGTGCTTTATATTTACCTTTTTTGTGTTTGGGGGAATTTTAAATCATATTCATTAACCAACCTTAGGAAAAGAAATGTCCTATGTGACTTGCTATTTCCTAAAATGCAAAATAAGGCCTACTTTGTCATCTCATCTGAATATGCTATTAAGAGCTGAGGCTGAGTTGAAGGCTAGATAGCTTCTTGTGAATCACTGTGATAATCAAAATTTAAAAAGAAACAAATCATATACAATGAGAGGAGCCACTATACTAGAGAAACAGACTAATATATATATATATATATATATTTTTTTTTTTTGAGACAGAGTCTCACTTGCCCCCTGGCAGAATGCCGTGGCATCATCACAGCTCA
The DNA here is from genome assembly GCA_963575145.1 of Galago senegalensis. Taxonomy (NCBI): domain Eukaryota; kingdom Metazoa; phylum Chordata; class Mammalia; order Primates; family Galagidae; genus Galago; species Galago senegalensis. The sequence goes on from CAUYTI010129909.1 coordinate 9,304, forward strand.
CAGCCCTTGGGCTCAGACAATCCTTCTGCCTCCCCTTCCCCAGTAGCAGGGACTACAGGCACCTGCCAAGACACCCAGCTAGTTTTTCTTTTCTTTTTTTTTTTTTGCAGTTTTTGGCCAGGGCTGGGTTTGAACCCACCACCTCCGGCATATAGGGCCGGCGCTCCACTCCTTTGAGCCACAGGTGCCGCCCTAGTTTTTCTATTTTTAGTAGAGATGGGGTCTTGATTTATGCTGGTCTTGAACTTCTGACCTCAAGCAATCTACCTACCTCCACCTGCCAGAGTGCTAGGATTATAGGTGTGAGCCCTGGCGCCCAGCCAGACTAACCTACTTTACATTTTATATACTATCACCTGTTGGGGAAATGCCAAACTGCACACAAAGGCAAGCAAAGGCTGCAGAAACTTTTCTGAATATTTCAGAATTTTCTGAGGTTAATGTACATTTTTGTTATTAAATGTTAAACTAAATGTAGTAAGCAATGGTTCTTTATTATTTTTTTCTTATAATCTGTATGCAGGCAAATTAGTTATTCCTTAATGTATAAGTTTAATCAAAAAAGCACCTATTGAAACTTTGAGATCAGACAATTAAGTTCTCGAACTCACCCTAGAAAAAGTGCTACATGCCTCATTGCTGGATATAACTACAGTCACCTTCAAAGTATACCCCTTGGAAAACCATGCATTGATTCCAGCACCTAGTCCACCCTTCAAAGCAATTTTTGAATTGTTTTTCTGGAATGGCCATCATAGCTGTCATTGTACAAAGTTGACAAACTCATCCTAGAAAAAGTGCTCCTTAGCTCATTGCTGAATATTACTATGGTCATTTTCAAAGTACTCCTCTTGAGAAGCTATGCACCAACACCAGAGCCTAGACCACCCTTCAAAGAACTTTTTCTAGGATGAGTTTGTGAACTTAACTGTCTGACCTCAGATGATATTCTTACTCATATTAACCAAGTAGCTGGCACTAATACCAAATTACATGCCAACAGTGCTGTGTACATTGTCTCTCAGATATTTGCAGTGACACTTGAACTTAAGACCTATATAATTAGAGTGAATAGAACAAATATTGATAATAAATATAATAGGTAATATAGTTTTAAATATAGGAGCCCTATTTTTCACTGTGGCAGTCACAGAAGAAACTCATATGGAGATGTGTGAATGAAAAGGCAATATAAATTAGACCTACAATTTTTGGCTTTGCTCAATGACATTGTCTCTGAATGCCTGTCATAGTACATTTTGTGTTGCTATAAAAGAATATTTTAGGCTGGGTAAGTAATTTATAAGTAAATGAGGTTTGTTTGGCTCATGGTTCTACAGTCTATAGAGTAAGTATGGTGTCAGTATCTGCTCAGCTTCTGGCGAGGGCCTCAGGCTACTTCTAATTGTGGCAGAAGGTGAAGGAGAGCAAGCATGTGCAGAGATCATGTGGTAAGAGAGAAAGAAACAGAAAAAGAGCGGGAAAAAGGTGCCAGGCCCCTTTTAACAACCAGCTCTCTAGGCAACTAATACGAATGAGAACTTCCCCCAAGGGTGGGCATTAATCTATTCATGAGGGATGAACCCCATGACTCAAACATTCCCTATTAAACATCACCTCTACACTAAGGATCAAAAATTTAACATGATACTTGGAAAGGACAGACATCCAAATTATGGCAATGCCTCTACATGACTTTCGTACATGAAAATATTAGAACAAGGTTTTCCATTCGATGATCAGATGGGAAAATCTGTTTTAAGTAAGTAAGCTTTTGCCTACACAAGTAAATTTATGCATATAGTGCATACTAGGAATTTTATTCTACAATTCTGATGCTTCTATTAGGCAATTCCTCTCTCATTAGTCAAGTAGATATGTTTCTTAATCACCTAAGTTTCCAAATAATATCTGTTATCTAATTTGTGTAATATGTCCCCAATTTCATAACCTCTCTTAGGTATATGAAAACAGTTGCCATACATTATTGTTTATTAATCAATTCTTTATTAACAGAGCAGTCTCATTAAAATGTTAACTGAATTATGCCATCCCTTCTCAACACTTGTCAAGCACTTCCCACTACACATAAAATACTATGTCAAATCCCAACCATGTTTTATAAAGTCCTTTGGGAGGGAACTATCCTCTGCCTGCTTCTATAAACTCCTACTTCATTTCCCTGCTAATATCCTCCCTATACTATTCAGTCCTGACCTTTTATTCTCTCAAACACCCCATGTTTTCACTTTAGGGCCTTTGCACCTCCTCTTCCTTGTACTTTTTGTGCCTGATTTATTTTCATCCTTGAGAACATATCATACATGATTATTTGTCACAGAGGCCTTCCTGGAATATTTTTAACTTTATTTTTCTACAGAAGTTTTATGATCACAAAATTAAAAGGAAGGCATAGAGATTCTCATATGTACCCTGCACCACACATGTATAACCTTCCCCATTTGTTATAATTGATGAAACTGTATTCACACATCATTATGAATAGCCCATAGTTTACATTCAGCTACATTCTATGGGTTTGAACAAATGACTCATGACAAATATTCATCATTGTAGTATTATGCAGAGTATTTCCATGACTGTAAGATTCCTTATGCTCTTTTTGTCTCCCTGGCCCCCAACCTCTGGCAAATACCGATTTTTTACTGTCTTCATAGCTTTGCCTTTTCCAGAATGTCATATAGTTGGAATCATTCAGTATGCAGCCTTTTTGGATTGTTTTCTTTCACTCAGTAATATGCATTTAAAGTCACTTTGTGTATTTTCATGGCATAATACCTCATTTATTTGTATTACTGAGTAATATTTTATTATCTGCCTATATTGGAATTTATTTATTCATTCACCTACCAAAGGACATTTTTGTTGCTTCCAAGTTTTGGCAATTATTAATAAGCTATTATAAACACCCATCTGCTGTTTTTCTGTGTGGACATAAGTTTTCATCTCATTTGGGTAAATACCAAGGAGTGTGATTGATGTATCATATGGTAAGAGTGTGTTTAGTTTTCTAAAAGCCTGCCAACCTGTCTTTAAAATTAGATGTACTATTTTGCGTTCCGATAAGAAATAAATGAGAGTTCCTATTGTTCCACATCTTTGCCAGTATTTGATGTTGTCTGTGTTTAAAATTCTGGTAATACTATAGATGTACAGTGATGTACCATTGTTGTTTTATTTGCAGTTCTTTGATGATATATCATTCTGAGTGTTTCTTCATCTCCTAATTTACCATCTGTGTACCTTCTTTGGTGAGCTGTCCATTAAAGACTTTGAGGAAATTCTCAGTCCTTATTATTTCAAATATTTTTTTCTGTTTTTCCCCTCTTCTTCTTTTTTAGCATATCTATTACATATATATTACCTTTTTTACAGTTATCCCATAGTCCTTGGATATTCTGCTTTTTTTATTCAGTCTTTGTTCCTTTTGCTTTTTCAGTTTTCAAAGTTCCTATTGACATATCCTCAAGTTCATATACTTTTTTTCTTAGCAGTGTCTAGTCTACCAAAAAGTTTTTCAAAGGCATTATTCATTTCTATTATAATGATTTTGATCTCTACCATTTTGTTTTTCTGTTTCTCTCTTACAACTTCTGTTTACTTACATTGTCTATCTCTTCCATGTTGTCTACTTTATCTGTTAGAGACTTTAGCATATTGATCACATTTCTTTTAACTTACTAATCTCATAATCCCCAAATCTCTGCCTTTTTGGTTCTGATGCTTTCTCTGTCCCTTCAAAATTGTATTTGGCCTTTTAGTATGCTTTGCATTTTTTTCTGGATAGCTGAACATGATATACCAGTTAAAAAGGACTGCTGTAAATAGGCCTTAGTAATGTGCCAGTTGGAGTTGTATATTTCCCTTTTCCCATATGGGAGCCTAGAGTGGGCAAGAGTTGGGTATTTCTTTTCCTCTAAGCCAGTTATACTCTGATAATACCCCATTAGGTTAGGCGCTGATAAAATAGTTTCTCCTGATGACAGTTCTTTTTAAGAACAGAGTGCTCTGGCATATTTCAAAATGGTTCCTGTCCCACTCCCCTTATTGGAAAAACTAGGAGATTTTCTCCAATTAAAACTCCTGGTTAAACTCCTAGAGGTAAATCTCAAAATAACTATGAGAGTCTCTCTATGATTGGAGTTCCACAGAGTTTTAAACTCTCAGACTAATACATACCGAACATCTAACAATTTGTCACTTATAGTTTAAGTTTGTCTACCCTGGCACTGGTTCCTGAGGTATTTCTTGTGAATGAGTCTTTGTTCCAATAAGCTGTAGCTCCCTATATTTGTCTGAATGTCTCTCCAGTCATGGGGGCAGCAATTTGCACTATGTCCTTCCCTCTCTTTCAGATCAAAGAGCTGTTGATTTTCAATTTGTCCTGTTCCTTACTTCTCAGGGTGACTGGCAACTTCCAAGTTCTTTATATGCAGAATTGGACATTGTAATTTTCCACTTTCCTTGAATTTACAATTGAAATTAGGCTCACCCGTACACTTTAACAAAACAAATTTAGTTATGCTTTATATAGCACTCATCATGCTCTTAACTGTGCTTTTTATGTGATAATTTGTCGCCTATAGAAAATAAACTATTTAAGTACATGGGCTTTATCTGTTTCACTAAATATAGTATCGTTAGAGCCTAGAAGATTGCCAACATCTCTTAAAGTGAATGGCTTGATGCCATCCAATTTCTTCTTTAAATAGATTGAAAAAAAATCAGTCACTGGATCTATAAAATATATTTTTCCCCTTCCAAGGATCTCCTATCTTTGTGGTTCTCTGTGCTAAGAAAGGTATAGATAGCATTTTGTTGCTGTTGCTGTTATTGTACTTCAGATGAACACCTCAATAAGTACATAATCAGGAAGTAGGTGTTAGGAACTTCAATGTGTTCTCTATAAGATAGTGAGCCAATGACAGAATGGACTCAAGAAAATGTCAAGAATCAGGGTGCTATCTGGGGACATTGTAAGGAAAATCCCCTGTGACAGGATGATTAAACGGCAAGTATATCTAATAGCATTTGAAAATATTTTCTATGCCATAATTGATTTATTTTTCAGTAAATTTCTGCTTACATGAAGTTTGCTTTTGGCAGAAGAGAAGAGTTTATGTATTATATTAAGCATGCAACTAAAGCGAGGATAAAGGAACAATCCTGAGACACAGACTGAAGAACAAAAATACAGTGAAGGCAGGAAATCAGAAGCATAATTAGCCATAAAAAAATTCACCTCGGCTTGGCGCCTATAGCTCAACCCGCTAAGGCGCCAGCCACGTACACCTAAGGTGGTGGGTTTGAATCCCCAGCCCGGACCGCCAAACAACAATGACAGCTGCAACCAAAAAAAAAAAAATAGCCGGGCGTTGTGGCGGGCGCCTGTGGTCCCAGCTACTTGGGAGGCAGAGGCAAGAGACTCGCTTGAGCCCAGGAGTTGGAGGTTGCTGTGAGCTGTAATGCCATGGCACTCTACCCAGGGGGACA